>JASDQU011401528.1:0-11475 GCA_032191745.1 Picea mariana | reverse complement strand
GAAAGAGTAGTATTCTGTCACGGTTTGTTCCAGATCCGGGTGGATCTGTGGAGATTGGTCTGTGTCCGCACTCACGAATTTATCCTTGAACATTAGGGTTCAGGGATATACTGTATTTCCTGCATCTCTCGAAAATTTGAGTTAAGTGTTGGAAGTGATCTTCTCTATTATTCAAGTACATTGTTACGTCATCTAAATACACTACCACACATCTATTGATAAGTCCTCAGAAAGATACATCCATGGCCCTTTGGAAGGTTGCTCCTGCGTTGATTAACCTGAAAGGCATGCATTTATAAGCGAAGGTTCCCCATTTGGTTTGGAAGGTGGTTTTTAAATGATCTTCCTTTGAAAACAATACTTGGTTGTAGCCCAACACAGTCTGCAGGAGTTGTTCCATCGGCGGGACTGGATAATAGAGAGAAAATCTATGAGCCCGACACAGTCTGCAGGAGTTGTTCCATCGGCGGGACTGGATAATTGTCTTTTTGTGAAGCTCTATTGAGGTTCTGAATATCTATGCATAGTCGGATCTCTCCTGAATTTTTCCTTACCGGGATAATATTTTCTACCCAGGCAGAATTCCAAACTTGGAAAATTATCTTTGCATCTAAAATCTTCTTTAATTCTTGATACATGAGAGGTTCCAGGGATGGGTGATACTTTCAGAGCTTCTGTTGGAAATGTTTCTCTTCGGGTTTTAACATGATGGTATGTTGAATAATGCGGGTGTCATACGTTTTCAAATCCCTGTAGGGCCATGCGAAGACATCCTGGTATTGTCTGAATAGTTTGAGATAGGATTTCCTTTCTTCCTTAGATACAATTTTTCTGAGATTCACATTCTTTGGTTTTTCTGGGGTTCCAAGATTTATAGTTTTGTGGAGGGGACAAGAGCTACCAGTATTTGTGTTTCTTGGTCCTTTAAATCATTCCTTCAGATCAAACAGATTCTCTAGATTAGCTATCCCCTTAGGGATTGTGTGAGCCTTTGATTTATCCATATGTTGTTCTGTCCGAGGATCAGTTTTTGTTGATTTCTCTTGGAAATCTTCATCATCAATAGCAATATCTTTGAAATTGTCTTGGTTGGTTAAGAAGTTTATGATCTGTTCATCTCCCTCAAAGAATTTCCAATTAGAAATGTTATTAGGTACTGATGGTTTGTAGAGTAGTTCTACAGTGAATTGGGAGGCTTCATAATCTTCTAAACGCGACAGTTTGGAAGCGATCGTGGCTAAGGAGTTGGAAAGAATATTCTTTTCTCTAGGAATTGCAGTGATATTGAAAGCCTCAAAGCACTCTATTAACCTATGCACCTCCTACTAGTAGTTTTTAAGATGAGGCAAATTGCAATGTATAATATTCCTCACTTGTCTAACAATAATCTCTGAGTCTCCAAAAACTTTCAATTCTTTGACATCCAGATCTATGGCTTTCTTTAACCCTTGTACTAGAGATTTACACTCGATAGTGTTGTTGGTACATTCGAATTCTAGTCTACAAGAGAGGAAATGACATTTACCTTTATGGTCAATGAGGATGCACTCCGCTCCTAACCCTTCTTGTGATTTAGATCGATCAAAATAGAGGGTCCAAATTGGTGAACGAAAATCACTCCTTTCTCTTCCATCTTTAATGTTATGTTCCCCAATATTTTCTTCCACAAGTCCTAACACGGGGTTTTGACAGAAGAGGGATTCTCCTATTGGCATCAATGATTCTTCTTGGAAAATCATTTCGTAGTTTTGGGTAAATAGAACATTGGATAGGAGAGGAGAAAAGTTCTCGAAATGGGAATCACAAGAATAATTACCCAATACCGAAAAGTCTGTATATGTGGGTTCGTTAAGGGTTTCTAGATCAGTGACCATATGCTTCCCTATCGATCCTGATCATGTTATTGTATACGTTCAATGGTAGCCAAAGGTGTGCCCAATATGTACTAAAATATCCATTGATCTTTTCAAACCAATATCGGCTCATCAATAGCCCATATGCCTCTGGGATATCTACCACAATGATGTCAATCACTTGCACAAAATTAGGATGTGTCTCTATCCTGATCATCACATATTTGAGTTCTCCCATGACCTTGACCTGAGTTCTGTCTAATTGTATGACATGATTTTCACTTTTGAGAGGGACAATGCCTAATTTATTAAAAATGGCCAAGGACATCACGTTGGAGGATGCCCCAGAATCTACCAAGCAATTGTGAAGGTTCCTGTTGAAGACTTCGAACGTTAAGAGGAAAGGTGGGACAAAGGGATTTTTCCCCCTGTCTCCTGAAAAAATGTTCACAGTTGGTTTGCTCACCAGATCGATGGAAGACATATTTCTTTCTAGGTCACTTGATGCCACCATTTTTTCCACGGAGCTCAGAGACTACAACAGAAAGTCTTTCTGCTGGGGAATCTTACACATGTCCATAATGGATATATTGGCCCTTAACTTTTTCAAATCTTCGACCATGTTATAATCTAGTTTGGGTGATTTCTGGGTATGAATGCTTATAGGTTTCTTGCCGAATGCGAAAGGCAATTTCGGGCGATCAGGAGTTGCCTTACACTTCAAAACCTAGGCGACGTCGATATCTTTCAACCCAGGCGGACCCTTACTACGCGTCTATATCGCTGAAACTTCTGCGGCTCATTCTTGAGACTCAAACAGGTCGCTAGAAGGCATGATTAGGTCGGGATCCCATATTAGCATGGCTATGTATCGTGGTGGATCAATCTCTTCCTGATTGACAATATTGATAGTCGAACTACTTGGCTGTTCGGTTAGGGAGACTTCATCTAGGAATCGATTGGCCATCAAATTCATGTCGTGTAACCATTGAGGGTAGTTTCTTTTAGAGTAGTTTTCCTGGTGATAAGTGTAGAAATAATCAGACACGACATTCCCTAGACCAATATTTAGGTTGGTTGGGGGAGGTTCAATTGCTTTGAACGGGGGGTTTCTTTTAAAGAAAGGCTTATAGGGCCTTTGGACTAGGTTTCCTTCTCCTGCATTTCTTTTCATGTCTATGATATCGTTTGATAATTTATTAACAATGCGTTGTAGATCTTCTATGTATCCATTACCCTTATCGGGGGTTGGTTCAATTTGCTTGCTTGACGGTCTAGCCAAAAGGAGTCCCCTACTAGGAGGGGGCTGGGTTTATCTTTTCATCAAAGGGGCTTGGCCTTGTTTACATCCTTTGATCTGGAATTTTGTCATCTTGGCCTCTTCAAAATTTTCTGAAAGGGTTTGCTTAGCATCCCTTTTTACGAACATAGAAATAGAAGTCGGAAGCGCATTGGCATAAACCTCTATTTGCAACTCTTGAGTTGCTTTCACCGTGGGCTGGAATTTGTTTAAGATGGTTGTGAATATTTGATTAAAATATTTGACCCTCTCTTTCAAGCTCATGGTGGTCATGAACAACTCAGCCATGAGATCTCCCGTGGTAGTTTCCTTCACAAATTTACCTAAAATGTCCTTTTGGAACTTGGTCCAGCTGGTTATGGATCCTATCAACAGATTAAAATACTAGGTGGAAGCCGAGTTCTCAAATGTGTAGGGAAAGAGCCTACAGATTACATCTTCATGTTGAAAATTCATAGGCCTTATCGTGAGTATGAACTTCTTGATATGATCTTTAGGTAAATGTGAGGTTTCGGGGTCGTATTTAGGGAGCATCTTCTTCGGGTGTCATGGAAGATTATGTACTCATCTATGGATGACCACGACGTCTCCGGATAGACAAGGCTGGTTGTTTTCCTGTGGGATTTCCCTTTCCTCCGCATGGTTGTTATTTCCTTCCATATCTTTTGAATCTGAGTCAAACTCCTCTTCTTCCGAAAAGTCATTAGGTTTAGAGAGGTCGCCGACTGGCATCTTGGGTATCAAATCAAGAGATTCTTGGATTTCGGTAATCACAAAATCTATTAGGTATTCTACAAAATGTACAAAAACTTCGTCGGGGGTGCTGACCACAGATATGCTTTGTTGTTTTCTTCGAGGGAGTATGGGAGCCAAGGAAAATGCACCGATCTGTTGAGCGTAGGCTCTTGTGATTCTCTTGAACTGATTTAATTACTTGTGAGGAAGAGCATAAGGTATTTCTCGTTGAAACGGTTCTTCCTCAGGCTAGGGTGATTTATTCATTTTGGGAATGCTCAGTGTGTGTGGGTTGTCTCGTGAGGGACTAGCCATGCATGTGGGTCGTTGCGAATCTGCAGGCTGTTTGAAATGCTAAGTGAAATATGTTTTCAGCCATTCATTCTTAGGCCCTCCTTCTAGCGCCAATTCTATTGACATGAATTAATTCCCTAGACTCAACAGTAGGAACCAAACCCGCCACCGAGGCCCAATTATACTCTGCAACGTTTAAAGATGGAATGGTTCTCCAGATCTTGCGATCTGACCAATTTATCGATGGGATTTATGTTTTCTTGTGAAGGCTCTCCCTTGAGTTAGGACTGTTCTTCTCTGTATTTTCTCTTGAGGTGGGATTGGTCTAAGATATGCAAGCCAATATAAACCAACTTGACAAATAACAAGATTAAGTTTTAACTACTAGGAAGCGGCCAAGCTTGGGATAACCCACTACTCAAACATGCAGACAATGATTCTATACCATAGGCCTAGTACTAATACATTATCCAAATGAGCATCCAATTACTGTTTGAGAAAATAACTATAAAAAAGAAAACACATATGTAACAAGATGATGGCAAGCAAAATAATTCATCTACCATAACATTCATCACATGATAACACAACGATTTTTCTTCATTAAAGCAAATAACATTAAGACATTGCACCAGATAACTTGAGAACATAATTAATTGATCTTACTCATTACTACATCATTCATGGAGCAGGATCATAAGTAATTCTTCTCCAAGTCCAATCACATACATCTGATGAAAATAACTTGTCTTTGGTCCAGAAGGACTTCTCAATTCATAGGAGTCTCGAAATAATTCTTAACAACCAAAAAATAAGAGTTCTTACAACAACCATCGACCCTTGTTCATTGGTCAATGTCTTTATTTATAATATAAAGTTTAATTGTAATTAACGGCTAAATATAATTTGATCCAGACAAAAATTGCCACGTGGCGTTATCATCAAATAGTTTCTTTGACAATCCACCCGAGATATTTCTTGGAAAGGGTGACTTCTTTCATATTCATACCAACTGATAAAGAGTTCTTCACAAGTATTGTCCCATGGAAATTTGTGTTGTTCCATTGGAGCCACATATATCCCTTTGATGTCCGCTGCATGGGCCCGGTATTTTGCTAGGCTAAAGTTCAATTGCTGAATCATGGCTCGGGCTCTGATCGATTGTTCCACGAATTGTTGCACTTGCCCTGGCCTTGCATCGATTATCTTCGTGAACTCTTCGGTCCACAGATAGTCTTTTTCGGCATACAAATTGAACACATCGCTCAGCTCAGTAAATTCATCAGTGGTGCCCTTCATTGTTCTGATGATTAAACTTCAGTGTTTCTTTCGAGTTCTTCAGCGAGGCCATAGGACGGGATCTGTTCGTTAGTTGGGAGGATTTTTCCTGCAATCAAGGTAGAGGAAGTTTAGAGATTAAGCAACCTATGATAAGACATAAACAAACCAAAAATACTAATGCCTACATGTGTAGCTCACTAGTCTCAGTCGTTTAATACTTACGTGGTCCCAGTCGCTCCTTCGAATGACCTAGCCAAAGCCACCACTCCTCTTTGGTTTAAATGAATTATGTCATTGTGTTGTAGAGTGGAAAATCAGGTACGACAGACATGAGTGTCTAAATCGTCATAGTGATCACTTGACCCTTGGGGCCAAAAGGACACGTTGGAGATGAACGTGCATGTGTATGCTCCCAAAAGGTTGGATACTGTAAAAATAAAGTCGTTAAATGCCTCCAGAATCCGTATCATCAAGCGTGTCAAACATCATTCGTCAATAACATAGGTTTGGAAGTTTAAAAAGATCGAAAGGATCGTACTGCACGTTCCCTGCAACTCTGATCGGCGACGTTTACATGTTCTAGATTGCATTTGTCGTGAAGTTGTGGTGTGTCGAGTCTTTAAAACATCATGTCATGAGGCACGAGTGTTTTATTGGCATGCTCTATTCCGATCTTTCGTTTCTCTATAAATTTTGAGAGTTCTGTGGGGAATTCTATGCATATGCCAATCTTATATTCTCTGGAATTCTGGCCTAGTGAGTTTATCTTGGCGAAGTCCCGTGTAGTAGTCCTTCATCACCTATAGATGCCTGAGTCCCTGAGGGGTATGTGATTCTTACCAATTGGTCGGAGCTGGTTGGGACTACCAGTAGAGGAAGTGGGAGACGAAAGGAAAGGGAAAAAGCACCGATCTCTCCCGTCGAGAGTCCTGCTCAACAGTTATAGCTGGCCCAACTTGCAATCGCTGAACTCTACCAAGAGAATATAGAGTTATGGAGCCAATTGGCGGTGAAGAACCGAGAGGTATTGGTGTCGTACGGTCATGAAGGTAGCACAGTTTCGCTTCAGAGATGGCTTTGAGAAGTGCAAGATACAATTGTGCAATTATGTGACGTGCAGAGGATGACAACGAAAGAGAAGCATAAGACATTACAAGGTGCAAGGGATAGTCTGAGAGAGGACCAATGCATAGGAGATACAATGCATAGGAGATACATAGTGGGTGGGTTCTTGCCTTGTGTCCCCATAAGTGCCTCTTGATAGATTTTTCTCTCTTTTGTAAGGGTTTTATATTATTACTGCGACCGGGCTGGTTAGTCAGGTCGTCGGGGTTGTCTACTTGTATGTAAACCAAGCCTCGCGGGAGTTTTTGATTGTATGAAGAATTTGAAAGTGTTTTGAATGTATCATGCTCCTTTCGGATGTGAATTAAACGTGTCTTCTTTATTTAAATTTCTTCGTGCTCATCATGGGATTTTATAATTGTTATCATTGCATTTTTAAATTTGTTGATTTTTTCTCTGTTAAAAATTCTGATATTGGTTGATGTTAACATGGCGTTATTAACTGAGGGTCATTAAAAATATCTAAACATAAAGAGAGCACTCGACTAGCGGGTTGGAAATGCACTTGGGGACTTCATATGCGTCAAAATCACATAACGGGATAGGTACAATGGCTGCCGATGCTTGGATGGCGTCGGGAAAAGTAAAATTAATGCATACTTTTCTTTGTGGGTTAACACGTTGTAACTTTTCCGACACTGAAATTGTATCGGGGGTCGGCAATGCCACTTTTCATTTGCGCAACACTTACTGTTAAATTTATTTGCTGAAGCTGAATGGATTGGTCTTAGGCACAATCCCTATCGAGGCTTATTCACAGAAAATAAAATATTTCATCGGCCGACGCCGATGGAGATTCGTGCTTGGCTATTTCAAAATCTCAAGTGATTTCCTTCACTTTTTACCTCTACCGATGTTGAAATTCCTAAGCGAGTCGGGGAAAAATTTTAGATCGTCGATTCCTTGAGTAGTTGTTAAGTTTCTTTCAGAGTTAATAAGGTTCTTTGTTGTACGTTCAAGCAAAATTTAATCGATTCAATCATGAAACATAAAAGATAAGAGAAGGCATCAGTTTCATACTGAAGTGAAAATAGGCAATGCAGAGGATCGAGTGGTACCCAAAAA
Organism: Picea mariana; assembly: GCA_032191745.1. NCBI lineage: Eukaryota > Viridiplantae > Streptophyta > Pinopsida > Pinales > Pinaceae > Picea > Picea mariana. The sequence continues at coordinate 3,822 of JASDQU011401528.1, read as the reverse complement.
GGAAATGATCATAGATGTTTTAGGGTGTGTTGAGTGCTCAACAAATGACGATTCATTGGGTGAATGTAGAATCTGTGGCCCCCCTTTGTTTCCCTAAGGGTAATAATTCCACACATAACATAAAGCACACATATTTATTCATATATACATATATTATATTTTTTTATTATATATATATTATTTTATTTTATTTATTTATTTATTGGAAGTATTGTTTTAGGGCTTGGCCATTTACTGGGAGGGCATCAGGTTCCCCCCTCAGATTTTGCAACCGATAAGTACCTGCCCTGATTTTCTCGGCCACTTGGAAAGGCCCAAGCCATAGACTCTGAAACTTAGAATGTTTCCCTTTTGGTTCATTTTACCTATCCCACTTTAGGACTAAGTTTCCTACTTCAAAGTTATTTTCCTTAGCCTTATGCTTATCAAACAATATTTTCATTATTTGTTGGTGGTCTAGGAATTTTGACTTAGCCTTTTCTCTTTCTTCTTCCAGCATGAGAAAAGTGTTGATTCTTTGTTGTTTGGCCGATGAGAGTTCTTTGTTGGAACCTTGGACTACTTGAAGAGATGTCAGATAGAGCCCATTTGGGAGGATGGCTTCTTGTCCATAAACTAGAAAATATGGGGAATTTCCTATAGCTTCTTTTGGTCTGACCCTATCGACCCATAAAGAATTATGAAGTAGATTATGCCAATTTATTTGGTTATCTGTAACCGTCTTCTTTAATATCCTTACCAGGTTTTATTTGTTGATTCCATCACACTGTTTCCCTGAGGGTAATACTTTGCAGAGTACTTGATTATGATTCCTTTGTCCAGAGCAAACTTTGTCAATAGGGTAGAAGAGAAGTAAGATGCATTATCAAAGACCAGAGGGGACACCAAACCTTGTGATCAGTTGTTGTTGTATAAATTGGATTACTACCTTGTCGTTTACATGAGTCAGAGGGATGGCCTCTGCCCATTTTGTGAAATACTCGATGGAAGTAAGAATATACTTGTGCAATTTTGAAGAGCTCAGGAAAATTTCTCCTATTATATCTAACCCCCATTGCTCAAAAGGCCTAGAGACAGTCATGGGTTGAAGTGGGATTGCCCCTCTTTTCTCTTTTCCAACACTTACTTGACAAGTCTTGCAGTTCCTAGCGTAAGCATGAGCATATTTGAACAAGGTGGGGCAATAATAGACGACTCTCAGGATTTTATGAGCGGTGGTGTTTTCGATGAAATGTCCCCCGCTGGGGCCATCATGGAGTTCCTTCATCACTTTTTCTGCTTCCTCGCGTTCGAGACATATTAATAGTACCCCATCTTAATTGATCTGGAAGAGTACTGAATTTATGAGGCGATATTGGGAAGATTTCAACCCGAGGGATCTTCTTTCCCTAGGGTTCAGATTTTCAGGACAAGTCTCGTGATACAAAAGATAAGTTAAATCCTTATACCAAGAGCCTAGTCCTAGGGAGGTGTATGATGCTTCACCACACCATAATTCCATCTCATTTTCCCATCCATAATCTTCATTTACTTGATCCTGTGCTTCGGCTGCGAGCTTGCATAACCTTTGTCCTTTCACTAGATTGGCCAATTTTATATCTATATCAAATTCCTGGACTACTGCCATCCAGTTCACTCTTCTTTCCCCCATTTCTTGTTGGGTAAACAAGGATCGGACTACAGGGTGTGGCACAATCACTTTAGTATGATTCTTGAGGATGTAAGACCTAAAATGCTTTACTGCCTTATACACTATGTAATCCTGTTTGTCTATAGTAGGATAGTTAAGCTCAGCTCCTTGAATATTAGTGCTCATAAATGACACTGGGGCTTCTTTGTTGTCATCATTCTTCTGTGTCAAAACCGCAGCTAGTGATTGGTCAGAGGTGAAAGTATAGAGGAAAAAGTCTCTATTGAAATCGAGAATTCGCAACACTAGGGCTCGAGCTATGGCAGCTTTGATATTTCCAAAGGCACATTTTCTCTCATCACCCCACTTAAATTTGGCATCCTTGTGGATCATATTTTGTAAGGGTTTGATGATTTCGGTGAAGTCGGGAATGAATTTCCTCGCAAAGTTGATTTTCCCGAAAAAGGACTGCATAGATTTATTGTTATGGGGTAGTGGGAGTTGAGATATGGCCTTAATCCTTTAGGGGTATATGTGAATCCCTGCTTGAGATATAATATGGTCCAACAACTTACCTTCCTTGACACCGAAAATAATTTTCTTAGGGTTCAAGGATATACCGTATTTCCTGCATCTCTCAAAAATGTGAGTTAAGTGTTGGATGTGATCTTCTCTATTCTTCGAGTACATTTTTATGTCATCTAAATACACTACCACAGATCTGTTGATAAGTTCTTGTAAAGCTACATCCATGGCCCTTTGGAAGGTTTCTCTTGCGTTGATTAACCCGAAAGTTATGCGTTTATAAGTGAAGGTTCCCCATTTGGTTCGGAAGGTGGTTTTTAAATGATCTTTCTTTGAAACCAATACTTGGTTGTAGATTGAGAAACCGTCTAGTAGAAAGAAAATATCCAAGCCCGACACAGTCTGCAGGAGTTGTTCTATCGTCGGGACTGGATAATTGTATTTTTCTGACACTCTGTTGAGGTTCTGAAAATCTACGCATAGTCAAATCTCTCCCTAGTTTTTCCTTACCAAAACAAGATTTGCTACCCAGGAGGAAAGCCTAACTTGGAAAATTATCTTCGCATCTAAAAGATTCTTTAATTCCTGATACATGAGAGGTTCCAGGGATGGGTGATACTTTCGAAGCTTCTGTTGGAAATGTTTCACTTCGGGTTTTAAGATGGTGTTGAATAATGCGGGTGTCATACGTTTTCAAATCCCTATAGGACCATGCAAAGACATCCTGGTATTGTCTGAATAGTTTGAGATAGGCTTTCCTTTCTTCCTTAGATATAGTTTTTTCAAGATACACATTCTTTGGGTTTTCTAGGGTTCCAATATTTACAGTTTCGTGGAGGGGACAAGAGCTACCAGTCTTTGCATTTTTTGGTCCTTTAAATTGTTCCTTTAGATCAAATAGATTCTCTAGATTAGCTATCCCATTAGGAATTGTGTGAGCCTTTGATTTATCCATATGTTGTTCTATCCGAGGATTGGTTTGCGTTGATTTCTCTTGGAACTCTTCATCATCAATAGCGAGATCTTTGAAATTGTATTGGTTGGTTAAGAAGTTTATGATTGGTTCATCTCCCTCAAAGAATTTCCAATTAGAAATGTTATTAGGTACCGATGGTTTGTAGATAAGTTCTACAGTGAATCAAGAGGCTTCATAATCTTCTAAAGGTGACAGTCTGGAAGCGACTATGGCTAAGGAGTCGGCAAGAATATTCTTTACTCTAGGAATCACAGTGATATTGAAAGCCCCAAAGCACTCTATTAACCTATGCACCTCCTGTTGGTAGTTATTAAGATGAGGTGAATTGCAATGTATAATATTCCTCACTTGTCTAAAAATAATCTCAGAGTCTCTGAAAACTTTCAATTCTTTGACATCCAGATCTATGGATTTCTTTAACCCTTGTACTAGATCTTCATACTCAATAGTGTTGTTGGTACATTTGAACTCTAGTCTATAGGATAGGAAATGACGTTTACCTTTATAGTCGATTAGGATGCACCCCGATCCTAACCCTTCTTGTTGTTAGAAAAACAGGACCATAGAGCAATAAAATGAAACAAATGCAGAAAAAAAACACAGAAGACACATAATACAAGAGAGACACAGATTTACGTGGTTCACCCAGTGTGGGCTATGTCCACCAGAGAAATTGCCAGGTCCTTCCTTT
>JASDQU011401527.1:45574-68645 GCA_032191745.1 Picea mariana | reverse complement strand
CTATTTTTCTTGAATACCACTACCACTGGTGCAGAGTAAGAACTTTGGCTAGGTCTAATAATGCTAGCCTCTAACATTTCTTCAACCATCCACTCAATTTCACTCTTCTGGGCATAAGGGTATCTGTATGGCCTGATGTTAGGAGGAACACTCCCAGGAATTAGGTGAATTTCATGATCATGATTTCGAGTGGGTGGAATACCTTTGGGAATATCTTCAAATACTTTGCAATGCTTATCAATGATCCCTTGGAGATCTTAAGGAATAGACGTCTTAGATGTTTTAACATCTAGTGAGCATAATTGTGCAATAACGCCTTGATGCCCCTTTTTCAATAATTTTGTCATTCCATTAGAGCTTATCACCTTACCGATTTTCCCTATGATACCTCTTAACTCAATTTCTTTTCCTTCCAATGAAAATTTCATGAAAAGTTATTGAAATCTAAAAGCCATTGTTCCTAATGATTGTAACCATTGGATTCCTAGTACAACATCAGCACCACCCATGGGTATAGAAATCATTGGACTATTCATTACACAGTCCCCCATAGTAAGTAAGATTGATCTTATTGCATTTTCCTGAGCAATTGATAGTTCCTCCATCTGCAATCATTACTTGAAACTTTGGTGATGGATATACAAAGCAATTGAGAGCTTTGGATAATTTATAGTGAATGAAATTATGATTACTGTCAGAATCAATTAGGACTATTACATTTTTCTTTTTGATGTATGCTTCGATCTTGAGGGTTTGAGGAGTGATAATTCAAGCCAATGCATTACACGATATTGTGGGAGTCAACTCTTCAGATGAAATTGCTTCTACATTTTCATCTTGAGATGGTTCTTGTTCTTCTTCTTCTTCTTCCTCTTCACAATCTATGTAGAATAATTTCTTCTCACCACACTTATGTCCCTTACTGTACTTTCTGTCACAGTTAAAGCATAAACCTTTTGCTTTTCTTTCCTCCAATTGTTGAGGTATCAACCTTGTAGGTTGAGGTGTTTTTAAAGAAGGAGCATTATTCTCTCTATAGATGTTAGGATTGATCCTTCTAGTAGCCATAGCCATATTTTTACTTTCAACATTTCTTTCCACCCTAAATGCATTATCCAATGATTTGGGTTTCCAAAGGAGAACCTCATGTTGAATGTTATCTCTTAAAGTTCCTATCAATACATCAATCAAGTGCTCATCTGGAATATATGTTACCTTTATATTCAATATTTGGAAGTTCTCAATGTGCTCTGTAACTGAACCCTTTTCCTTGAGATTTATCAATTGGCTAAAGAAGGTATTTCTCCTTGTATCCTCATAGTGTGCTATCATTTCTTTCGTGAAAATTTTCCAAGTGACAAGTAATTTGCAAGAACAAAGACATATATACCATACAAATTGATTGGGTTATAAATATAAAGAAGAAATTCGTACCTTTTGTGTATGTGGCACATTATGTAGATCAAATAATTTCTCCATCTGAAGTATCCATGTGATAGGGTCCTTGCCATCAAACTTCCTCATATCGATCTTAGGAATGTGGTTGGTCTTCAACCTAAGGTTAGATTTTCTCCATTCTTGATTCACCTTCCTTTTGTCCTCATCATGAATTTCATGGGATGCATTTTCACTTTCAGGTGTCCTCTCTAGTATGAAAATTTTCAATACTTCCATGATCTCCCCTTTTAAAGCGTCCATCTTAGTATTTATTGCCTCAAACTTAGCTTCTGTTTAATCCATCATCTCTTGTAGTTCATCTTTTGTTAATGTCTTCTTTTGTAAATCATTTATGTCCCTACGCATTTCTTCACCTTTATCAAGAGTCCAAGTAGGATTTTCTGGAGTCTTATTTGGTGTAGAAGTTCCCTTTTTGGGTGGCATGTTGGCCAAGTATCACTTTGAACCTTGATTTTGAGGTGGTTTTGCTAGACAATATTCCTTCTATTGTATCTCACAAGTTTCGGCCCTTCTAGGTATGAAACTTTCTTTTTTGTAGTTCTCTGATATTTCTTCTCTGCAATGCCATAGGTCTGATCAAAATTGGATGTGCCAAGTGGAATTTATGGTAACTTCCCCACAACTTGTTGATTTTTGGCCTTTCCAAGAGATCTTACTTGTATAGAATTCCCTGGACAAAATAATTGATATAAAATTCTGAAACTCGTACCAGAAATACTACAGACTGTCCACTATCCAATGAAACTAATATCACTCAATTTGGATACTCTAGGAATAAGTTATGATTGTTTTACCTAGAACACCTTCTTGAGACTAGTCAATAGGACTAGTCAGATACCCTATCTTCCAATGGGTTTATCTACAAATTTAAGATGACCCATAAGCTGAACGTTTTACCACAGATACCTTACTAATTTTTGTGAATAGAAGCCAGAGTTTAGGGTCTGAAACATTACAAAAAACAATTTATAGCAAAAATTCCACAATGACTCAATTCAGAATGATTCCAAAACCCTATCTTGCACAGGTAGTATCTCCGAAAGTATAAGGCCTCAGGAGCTGAAATTGTAACCCAACGTACCTTGATCTGTCTACTAAATATACTCCAAGCCGTTACTTCTAAAACGTTGTAGAAACAAAGTTATATAAAAAATTCCAAGGTGTCTCAGATGTAGCAGCGAAACCCCAAGACCTTGAGCTCTGATACCATATGCTAAGAACCAAATATCAATATAGCATAGAAAAACCTTAGAATAAGTACTACACACCTTGAAAAAGAGATAATTTCACATAATGAGCCTCTTCGAGGGGGAAACCTCCTTTTACCCCACATAAATTTTCAAGTACAAGATGATTCCAAATGAAAATGTCTCCTTGGTATATATAAGAGACTAGGAGGTATAATTACAACTAATGGAATAAAGCTGACATAAATAAAATAACATTACTAATGTAATATGCCCCAATTAAGGGGTAATGAGCCAATATTAGGGCTTAACAGACTATCACCATGTTGACAGGAAAAGTTGGACTATTGGCCAAGGTTCTAATAGAAACCATGGCCATAAAGAGCATACAATAACTACGTCTATTGGGGTATCATCGAATCATTCCCAAAATTTGATGAAATAGCCTATGCAGGGATTGCTCCCTACATTGTGTTCCAAGGATTTTGGAAGGGGATTCCTCTAGTCGATCTGACGGGCATAGGTACAAAGCCCTGTCCGGGGTTCCATTGGGCATGGAAGGGGTTTCCCCCTACCGGCATCCCCTGCGAGGGAATTGATCCCTGCCAAGGATTCCAAATACCCTAAGTGGAGAAAACTCCAGTCATCACTCCCTCTGAAGGAGTAGTACCCTGCACCAGGTTATGTTGACCAAAACTAGGGTTTCTTGCAGTCAAGGTAGCATCCAAAGAAAAATCATTGTTCCAATAGCATCGAACAAAAAGAATGACATAGATCCTACTGACATTATGTAAGATGAAGGTCCTAAAATTCCTACTCCAAACAAGCTATAATTAGAATTCATCCCGATGGGCAGCTGGAAATCATCACTGAGCGAGGGGGACAGGGGAGGTATATGAACCCCACCATAAGGGATAGCATTAAAGGGGAATGAAGTTCCCCCAGTTGACCCTTTCACAAGAGCGTTTGATCTCCCTACCCCCATACCCATGGTCTGTAAGGTGGAGTAGGTAAGAAATGAGTTCGAATCAAAGTCGAGCATCCCATATGAGAATGGAGGCCCCATCGCACTCTGAGTAAACAGAGCGATGGTAGACATTGATAAAGGTATCGAACCACTGCCTGAAGTAGAGGGAGTCGAGAGCTCTGTGGTCATGACTAGAAAAGGTGGGAGAGGAGGTAGAATGCCTCCTGAAGTAGTATCCTTAATGGGAGTATGAGGACTCTTGGACGAAGTAGCAGAATTTGCTTCCATTACTGCGTGCAAGACTAGCTTGCACTTAGAAGGTGTCACCTTGGGAGGGACAACTTGAACTAAGATTAGCACCAAAAAATCAGTGATCGGAGGTTTGGCTGTCCTAAGAGCTTATTCCCAAAGGTTAAAGAGGGTAGGTCCTCTGGATTTGAACAGTATCCTCACGGAGTGGGCTCGAGGACAGTTTCTTGCAGCCCGGTCACTTTGAACGACCCTTCCTAGTCAAGTCTTCATTGTAACGGTGGTAGAGGTGGCTCTAATGGAACCGACAACAGTCCCTGAAGCCTTCACGACCGACGAAGCTCTTGATATTTCACTTTGTGAAATGATAAACCGACACAGTAAGGATTATATAGTGTTTAAACACCAAGCACACACTAAAAAGTTCCCTAAAAGGCAAATCAAGCAGTCAACTATCTAGTTGGAAGGACAGTTACACCAATCAAGACTAGAGCAACGAACCAATGTAAGTGAAACTAGAACATGGAAGAAACCTCTGGGTATACTCTGTGAAGTGTGACCCAACATCTGCCCCAGGTACTGCGGTATACCCCTACAGTCACCCTTGTAAATCCCTAGAATATGGGCAACTAAGTTTCCAAATCACATTCAACCACAAGGAGGGTATAGTCGACAGTCGGGCAGATCGCAATGAGAAAGATAAGAAGTCTGAAACCTATCAAGGGTATCGATAGAAAATGGTCTGGAAGACAACTTAGGATCTTGAATTGATTTGAGGTCGATGAAGCTCCGTAGGCAAATGCAGTTGGTATTACTCCAAAGAAAAATCACCAATATGTGTTCCCCACTACGTTCAATCCAATTTTGAAGGGGTTATCTCCGTTGTATTTCCTCACATGATATTGTGTTTATCCCCTGTATTAGATGGGGGTCCTGGATAAATTTTACAACACTGGACTTAAACACTCCCTAACTCATACTCCAATGTTTGATTTAACAGCCTTGAATAGTTTCCTGTCCAACCTAATTAAAGGCCCTAACCCTAAACTAGTTGGTTGACCCTACAAACGAAAAAGTATAGTGTATTTTAGATTAAGCATTCTTTTTAAAGGCTTGATTTAGTCATAGTGTATGGAAGTGAAACTAATGGTGTGATCAAGAGATAGAAAAGAGGATAAAATTAAAGCACTTGAAAGAAAAATTACTTCGAATTCCAAAAGAAAATATTTATAACTAACTCTTTGTGAACTTCAAATTTTCTTAACTAACTTTTCAAGATCTTGTAAATACAACCTAAAACATACTTTCGCTTGACTACAAGCTACTTATGTTTCAAGAAATCAAGAAAGAACTTGAAAAACAAACTCTTTTTCCTTTTTGAAAATAACCAACTCTAACTACTTTATCAAACTGAAATGTAAATATTTTTTTTTAATTGCTTTAAAGAGAAAACTGAAATAAATCTTTTTCTTTTTTGAAAGAAATTAAAAGGATAAAAACAAAACAGAAACAAGACTAGACAAGACCTTTAGCCCACTGTGTATCATAGGGCTTCAATCAAGAAACCAAGAAGGCAGATCTACAACTCAACAACTTACTTAAAAACCTTTTAAAGGGTGAACACAAGAAGACTCAGGAAAAAAAGTAAATTGAAACCTAAACCCAGGCTATGGTTGTAAACAAAGAATCTGGACTGATCCAAGAAAGCTCTGAGAAGTGTGAACTTCAATCAAGAAATAGGCAAACTCCCTCTTTTTCAAAAACTTCCCTGAAACAGAGACACGGGAAGTTGCTTTGGCATTCTGCATATGTACGTGGGTTGTTTACTGAGCAAAGCATGTATGTATGCTAGATGACCCACTACACTGCACGTAAACATCTATATCTCTTCAAAAAAAGAAAATAACGGACAATATTATAGAGCAGGGACAATTGGTATGCACCTAAAGGTAACCAAAATCTCTTGACAGACTCAAGAAACTTGAAATAAAATTGAAAGGCAAACAAACCAATCAAATAACCCAAAATCCCCTAAAACACCCTAGAGGTTCCCCAGTATGGTCACCAGTTCTGCTAGCAGGAAAAAACCCCTTTAACTACACCAGGGTTCAAGATGTAGACAAAGCGAATAACCATCTAAAATTCAATCAATTCTACTCTACCCCAAACATACCAAAACTAATGTAAATAAAGAAAATAGAATAGATCAGGTAACTATACCTTTGATCCCACGTCTGGTGATGATCTCCTCAAGCTTGGTAGTTCCATTGACTGTACGTCTCCTCCCAAGGCTGACCTGCATCCAAATATAGGAAAACAAAGAACTACAAGCATGCTATTATATCCATAAGTTAGGGTTAGATGTTAAATTCCAAGTATAAATCAAATGAAAACACTCAAGACATCATCATTTGGGATAGGAGAATGTGATTCTTTTATTCATGATACAAAGATTATACCTTACAATCTGTGTCAGCCACCGTTCCGTGAACCTAGTCCGGGATCGTCTTTACTGTGCTCCAATTGCACCTTGAAAGGACTCCTTCTCTCAATCTTTTGATGACCTCTATGAAGGGAATGGATTGAATGGAGGGAGAAGGGGCTGATGAGGGAAAGCTAAAGCAACATTTCACAAAACGAAGAAAAATCTTGGGCAAGGAGGGGATGTGAAATTGGGTAGATTTTTATTGTTCTTATGCTTATTTTTGAAATGAGACCCCAACACCTCATTTTATATGCCAAGAGGATGGTTATTCGGTTGGGTGACGGGCCATAATAGGTGAATTGGTTGGGAAACCTCCAATATCCCGTGAATTTGAATGAATTCCTTGCAACTTTTGTTTTTTGCAACTTTTGAAAGCATACGCGGGATGTAGTGGTGAAACAAGCATATGTACACCCGATGTAGTGGTGAAACAAGTGTATGTACATAGGATATAATGGTGCAGGGTATGTACATATACTAGCAAATGGTTTTTTAATAAGAGCCTCTCAGCAGTGCTTTGGAAAAACATGCAAGTATGAGGGCCAAGGCCATGTATGGAGTAGTAGGGAATTTTAGGGCTATAACAATTAGTCCTATGGCGGTGAAACTAAAGAATTTAGGTGACATATGAATCAGTGTGTACCTACGGAGCCTAAATGTCTCTTGTGTACACAATCCATTCCATACTCCTTTAACCGATGAGTTTCTATAGAATGTCAAGGGATGAGAGGCCTACTCCTTTATACATGGATTTTCAAGATACCACCGAGTCCGTATCATGGAGGAATATTAAGCTAAAACCACCTTTTCGACATAATGGGGTTCCTTTTCTTATACTGTGATGCCTTTTGGACTAAAGAACGCACCCATAGTCTTTTTCTAGATCATGGTCACAATATTTAAAGAATTTATCCACAAGTTTCTTGAGGTCTACTTGGACGATTGGATAGTCTTTAGTTTGTTAAAAAAGCACATGAAAGCCCTTTGATTGATGTTGGATTGATATCGCTAGTTCCAAATTTCACTGAATTTGAAGAAGTGCATCTTTTGTATGACATTTGGGATGTTGTTGGAGCATGTTGTTTGCAAATATGGCTTATTATTTGACCAAGACAAAAGTGTGCCATACTATATATGGTGGCCCCCACTTCGGTTCAAGAGCTACACGTCACATTGGGTCATACAAGATACTATCGGTGTAGTATATTTCATGTTCATACTACACCGAACATGAAATATATTGGGTCCAAACTTGTCCAATATATTTCATGTTCATGTAGATGCTTCATCCATTGTGTTAGGATCATTTCTTGTGTAGTTGTTTGAAGGGAATATTCATCATCCATTTTACTTTTCCAATCGCAAACTATCTGGTGCAAAAAACAATTATACAACGAATAAGCATGAGCGCCTCACCATGGAATATGCCATGCAGAAATTTCAGCATTATTTGTTGGGAACTTCTTTTAAATTCTTCACTAACCATTCTGTGCTCAAGAATCCGGTCAAAAATCCAGTGTTGGGGGGGAGGCTATGTTGTTGGTTGTTTCTCTTCCAAGATTTCAAGTTTGAGGTTATTTTCAAACCAAGAAAATATAATGTTGGAGAAAATCACCTGTCAAGGATCGAGTCTGGTGAAACTAGTTGAAGGCTCAATGACAACCTCCCTAATGTTCAATTTTTTTACGTAGAGGAAGTTCCCAATCAACTATCCAAGATCATTGAGTTTCTCACTTTAGGATAAGACCTAGTGGGGTATACGCAGGAACAATGTCACCGACTGGTGACCCGTAGTGTTGAATATCAATTAATTGTTGGAAAATTATACAAGTTGGGGGATAATGGAATTATGCACATATGTTCCTTAGAGAACAAACAAGACCCCATATTATATGAATAACTTGAGGATATTGCAAGAGGTCACAATGCCAATAAAAATACAATGTAGAAGGTTCTACGTGAAAGGATTTGGTGGTCCTCGCTATTTCCTAATGCTAAGGAATATTGTAAATGGTGTGACATTTGTCAGCACATTGGAAAGCCTTGTTGAAGAGATGAGATACTATATTTCTGATTACATCATTAGAGTTGTTCGATAAACGTGCCATTGATTTTGTGGGACCTATCATTCCTCATGTGCACTAGACAGGGGGCGTGCTATATCATCACAACTACCAAGTTTTTGACCAGAAGCGTCGAAGTTGCGTTGATTAAGGATTGTACTGTAGAAAAATCGACATAGTTCATACTTAAGAATGTGATTACCGGGTTTGGTTGCCCAAAGGTACTAATGAGAAACCAAGGATCTCACTTTATGAACGAGACCATTTGGGAACTCACTTAGGTGTTCATGATCCACCACTAAAAGAACACTCTCTATCACCCACAAACTAATGGTATGGTTGAAGATTTCAATAAGATTTTGGAACTTTTTTTAACCAAAGTTAGTAATGTGGAGCATGATGACTGGGATCAATGAATCCCTTTATTTTTTTGGTCATATCAAAAAACCTGCAAATGGCTAATGAAGTGAACCCCCTTCAAATTGGTCTACAACAAAGAAGCACTCATACTGCTCGAATTTATTGTTCCCAACCTACACATTGCTATAGATACCCATATGGAAGATGAAAATTCACTTCATCAAAGTTTAGATGAAATCATGGAGCTGGAAGAGGATCATTCAGTGGTGAGATTAATCCAGGTGGTTGAAAAGCAAAGACAAAAGGCATGGCACGATCACAACATCCACCCCAAAAATTTGCAACAAGGTTCTCTAGTGTTGTTATATGATAGAAAATATTAAAAACACCCTGGTAAGTTGTGTATGTGTTGGTTGGGCCCCTTTCTCTTAGTCTACGTCAATGAAGCTGGTGTAGCCAATATGGCCACATTGCAGGGAAAACCTATAAAGGGACTTGTCAATGGAAGCATATTGAAGGTTTAGTATAGCATGTAGGGGTCACATATGATTTAGAAACATCTATCCAACCTGGAATTAGAGTATGGTAGGCATAGCGTAGGATGTACAATAGGTAGGAAGGTACATAGTCAGTATAATTAACTTTTTTTGGAAGCACGAGACATGATCCAGTCACACAAATGGACTGGATGGATTGACAATGTTATCGCACAAGTTGTAGGTTGGTAAAATCCCAACCCAAACCACAAGATGGAAATAACTAACAGAAAACCTACCCATTGTTACCTTAGATAGGTATTCCCGTCACTTTAGAGGTGAAGTGATCACCTCAAGGGGGGAATCTCGAGCGACCTTAGTGGGAAAAGAGACGAAAAATGAGATGATGAAATGAATTCCCATACAGGTTAAGTTTCTATATGGAAGAAGGATTGAGAATGAGTGTCAAGAGTGGTTTAAGGTTGCCAAGTCCTTGGGTACCTTCTGAAAGTGTTTGTACCTGCCCAAGACACATGAAAATCCAATAGTATGAGCTATATGTTAGGTGGAGAAGAAAGTTAATCTTGTGGTCCCTAATTGCAGCAGTCAACAAAAATATATATCAGTGAACAAATGATTATTAGAGCTACTAAATAAATTCCAAAAGTCAAGATAATGATACAAGAGCTAAGCTAGATATGACTAGTACAACTCAAGATTGAAAGAGAAAGAATTTACCACAAATGTAAGGCTGTTTTAAACAAGTGTTACAGAGATACTTTACTAGGATTATGGCTGTAGAAAAAAATTTGTTACAACAGAAAAATCAGCCACCCAAAATTGCAACTAATCCACCCAAAAAGTGCATTATGCTTAGTAGATTGTAGGGGCAGAATATTGGCAACTTTTGACGGTTGAATTGTGAGTTATTCAAGAAAGTGTTTAGGGTTTGTTGCAGCCCTATTGTATGTATATTTACTTTTATGACATCATAAATAATTTATTAGAGAAACAATATTCCTTTAGGGATTTAGGAGGCCTCAAGGAGCTAGAACAACCTCCAAATTAGACAATCTCAAAATCTCGAGTTTTCAGGTTTAGCAATGCAAGATTTTATTTCTCCAATGCAATTAGGTTAGTGAATTTAGCTATTAGGTTATGGATTCAAATAAATAATGAGATAAAAATTCTATCTCCTTGGGGGTGTAAGCCTTTTTACTCCACAAGGAAAGCAAGGATAACTAGGAAGTATTAGGAGGGTGTAAGCCCCTTTACTTCTCCTTATGAAAAACATTATTCCAATACAAATGATGGATATGGTGGGGATGTATTCCCTCTTACTCCCCAATAATTATAGAAAATCAAACTTGTAACCAAGAAATGAAGCAACAATAAGACAGATTCCTTACGTAGTTCAAGCATCAAGAAGATAAACCTTCATTTTACGAGGAATAATAAACTGCGAATGCAAGGGAATAGATCCACTCGAGATAACACATCAAATCAGCCAAAAATAGAAAAATGAAACCATAACAAGAGCACAAGAGAGAGATATTTCCCAAAGAGGGTGCAAATTTCAGCTAGGAGTCTTCTCACAATGGGAGAGTTATATTAAAATTAAATAGAGTTGTTCTCTATTTATACAAAATGTCCTAAAACATGTTTGTCCGAAAAACATAGGGTAAAACACAATATAAGGGGTCAACAATCCTTATATTTCCCCTTTACAAAATAAATATTATTTAATTCATATTTTTCACATAAGAGAAACCCTGGAAACATGATGTCACCCCTTTTTTGGGAAACGTTTGGCACTTTTGGTCAAGTTGTTGAATTGGAGAAGGGAGCGCTTGGCCTCTAAAGAAAAATTTTCTTCAACTTAAGTAGTTCTTCCATGATCCATGGGAATATTCCTCAAAAATTTCCAAATTTCCATCATCACCACCAAACCCTAGCCCTAGGGTGACGTCAAGCCCTTACAAGGTGACATTTTGACCCTTTCAAGCAAGTCATTCTGCATTTAAGGGTTGGGTAATATCCTCCAAGGTGTCCTCTATTAATCCAAAGGCATGTCGTCATCAATCAGAGTGTGGGACCTTGGCATCCATCCTGTGGTATTCAAGCCCCATGGAAGCCCAAGCTAGGTTTGTTCTTCCAAAACTCTCCACCAACTAGGCCCTGCAAAGACAAATGGATACACCCTCCAAGGGTGTCAAGTCAAATGCATCATGATGAGTAAATAAAATCAATAAAAAATCCATCTAAGAAATCACATCCAAACTACCTCATCAAAATAAACAAATTCTCAAAGGCCCTATCCAATTTTCCAAGTTTAGGTATGGGAGGGTTGACAAAGAGACCTATTGGGTGAATCATTCCTCAAGTTTAGGAGTGTTTCCTAGGGGAACCTCCTTCTAAGTCATTTGTATAAAGTGTCATGGATGGGGGGAATAATTTTTGGCAGGTGGTTCATGACATACAAGGGGTTATAATGTCTCATCTATGGGTGCCTTTGTAGAGGGTGTGATGCACCTTCGTTTCAATGCAACCTTTTTCCAAGCCCATTTATTACATTTTATTCGTTTAAGATGTTTCCAGGTTGAAGACAAGGTGGGGATTCTACCTAAGAATGAAAAATTGTACCCACCTTGACTCTACCCTGGTCACATCATGCTTCCCCAAGTTGAAAACATGTGTGGGTATTATACCTAAGCATTAAAAACAATTCCCACACATGCTCCACCTTGGTTGGAATTTTGTACTAGTTATTTTTTATGCATCCCATCAATTTCTTATTCGATACATTTAATTTTCCCCGGGATCCCTGGGTGAGCGTATATAAGGTTGATGATTGGATTTTATCTTTTTCCAGCTACAAGCCTCTGGGGCTTCATCCCCTTCTTCCCATAAAATGAGGGACAACCGCTTCTTAGGTCAGTACACCCGAAAATCCCAAAAGGTAAGGAGATGACGGGATAAAGTGTGGAAAGTGACAAGTATGGTAAGGAATGGAATGATGAATCTTCAAGAGGACCTACCCGTAGCAAACCTATCCCTAAGGGTGATCTAATTTCTAGGGAAAAATGTCAACCACCAAAGTAAAATAGGGAAAAGAGCATAATGTCCAAGTAAACATTACATAATCAAAAGAATTAATAGATGAAAAAAACTCAAATGACTCAAATATTGAAAGGAAACTCACCATAATACTTGGCTTGTACGTCATGGAGAAACACCCAATGTCTTCCAGAAAATAGTTGATGTGGTGGATACCATTGTGATGAACCTAGGGCTATGGTGATGTAGTGGGTCTCTTTTTGTGCAAGTGGACATTGTTGATCAGGTTATCTCTCGATACTTTGTTTCTGCAACCTGAGGGCCTTGAGACATCATATCCCTAGGAGTTGGGGATAACGTATGTCTCCTACTTGGGGACATGTAATCTTCATATAGTGTCTTCTTTCTTCAATAATTGGATAGACACTGGTTATTTCCCTTGGAACTTTGCAAGCCTTTCCTTGTATTCATCTTTCCTTGGGAGTAGCATGTCTATGAAGTCCTCATGCATGAAAGGTAAGGCTTGTGGATCATACTCAATGGTGTATGGAACCTCATCAAAATCATCTTCACTTGTATAATCAAAATTGTTTGGATCTGTCACATGCTTTTTGGCTCGCTCTCGACTATCTAACACCTCAAAGGTGCCATCCCTCATGGGAATGTGTGCATGGTTGAGATCCATGCTAAGGAAACCTCCAAGAGCATCATACCAACTCCTCAAAAAGAACATACCCCAAGCATCTAGGACATCAATTACTACTATGTTCATAAGGAGGTTGATATACGGAAAATAAATGAAGAAAACTTCAATGTTCTCACATATCCCATAAACCTTGACCCTCTTAGAATCAATGCCACACACATTTATGTATGGTCGGGTTGTTTTCAAGCCAAGTTCTTCCATTACTTTCAATGACATGACATTTTCTAAGGCCCCAAAAATTAGAATCCAACATATAATTGTTTAGGTGGAGGCCATTCATGCCCAAGGAAAGATACAAAGGAGGGTTGTTGTCCCTTTTCCAATCAAGATACATGGTGTTCAAAATAATTGGAGGATCCTCCTTCTCGATTGGTACCTATAATAACTTCAAGATTAATCTTCTCATGGAAGGAATTTTGCACATTTCTATTATAGGAACCTCATATTCAACTTCCTAAACATGGTTGCAATGTCTATGTTCAATTGAATCTCATATTCTATTGGATTTGGATTTGGAAGAAACTCATGTACTGGAGGTGGAAATGGTGGGACCACCTTCTATGTATATGGAGAAGGGGCGGTTACCTATGGTTGAGGGGATGAAGCTTTATTTCTCCTAGTGTATGTCAAACATTCCCTCTTCCTCGGTTCCTTTATTTGATGGTTTGTCCATTGGTTTAACACCCAAAGTCTTCCCTCTCTTTCTCCTTGTCTTTTGGCCTCTTCAATATGTTCCTATTTGACCTCTTTCTCTTGGAAGTTACAGATCATAGACATAAAGTTCATATTGTCGGGAAAGTCTTCATATTGTCAGGGAAATTAATCCTCTTGGTGAGGTTCTTGACATGGAGAACATTATGGTGTCTGCTCGGAGCTGACCATTCCAACTAGGTTCAAAGTATCATGGGCCTTTGCCTCTGATTGAGTCCTTGGTTTCCAAAATGTGGCATCTCTCTGTTGTCTAGAAAATTGAGGTATGGGGGTAGATTGATTTCTTTCCACGGTGGTTAATCTTCCCATGATCTAATTATGAGATTGGACAAATTGGGTACTTATATGATCTATCTTCTGAGTCAAGAGGGAAATTGGATCATGAGAATTTCTTATGGAATCATTAGTCTTTGCTTCTTCCTTGACATGAAGATACTGAAAAGGATCAACCTTTGAGTCAAGGATATTTTCTTCAATCTCTACACTATACTCTTTGGCTTGTGCCAAGATGGTGGGCTTCTTTTCTTTTAGAATGAAACAAAATTTCCCATCAAAAGCATTCATGTAGAGGATATGAACAATTGCATCTGTATGGCGTAGGTCTATCGGGATTTGACTGTATAACTTGTCAAACCTATTTTCAAATTCACTCACTATTTGATTCTCCTTCTTATTTATCTGATTAAACTGTGCTACAAGAATTCCATTATATTTATTTGTTGTCCATCTATTCTTGAATAACTTAGTGAAGTATTCATAAGATGTGATGTGATTATCAGGAATCCATCTTAACCATCTGTGAGCATCTTTAGTCAATGATGAGGCTAGCAGCTTCATTTCCACATCCACATGTTCCACTTCTTCATTTTCCATGTCTCAGCCTATGACATAGAGATGATTGTCCGCAGTGTTCACATTTTTTCTGGGAAACTTTGGCAGTCATTTGTGATACTCTTTCGACATTGTGTTGGGATATCCAGGGATGGTGGCCATGTTTAGAGGTTTATAAAAGTATTTTTCCCAAGGTTGAGCCATTGGATCAAGGGGAAGGGTACCGTGACAAAGGTTTTTGACAATGGGATACTTGACAGGAGGCCTTCTTCGGTAGACCTTAGAAGGTTTGAATCTTTCTTGGGGAAAAGTGTTAAAGGAAGATGGATTCTGGGAATTTGGAGTCGCCAAATGAGATTCAAAAAGAGATCATTAAAGGTGGAAGGGGAATGTCCTTCAAATGGATTCGCCAGGAAATCTAGGGGTAAAGGATTTGGGATGGTAGCTTTCCAAAGTGTCGTTAGGTCATGAAAGAGGATTCAAAATTCTCCCCGACAACGATGCCAAAATGTTATCGCACAAGTTGTAGGTTGATAAAAGCCCGACCCAAACCAAAATATGGTGACAAATAAGAGAAAACCTACCCACTATCACCTTAGATAGGTATTCCCATCACTTTAGAGGTGAAGTGATCACCTCAAGGGGGGAATCCCAGGTGACCCTAGGGGTAAAAGAGACGGAAAGTGAGATGATGAAATGAATTCCCCTATAGGTCAAGTTTCTATATGGAAGAAGGCTTGAGAATGAGTCTCGGGAGTGGTTTAAGGTTGTGAAGTCCTTGGGTACATGCTGAAAGTGTTTGTACCTGCCCGATACATAGGAAAAGCAAACTGTATGAGATATATGTTAGGTGGACAGGCAAGTTAATATTACTATAACGAATTGCAGCAGTCAACAAATATATATATATATATATATATATTCAAACAAATGATTATTAGTGCTGATAAATAAATTCCAAAAGTCAAGATAATGATACAAGAGCTAATCTAGATATGACTAGTACAAGTCAAGATTGAAGGAGCAATACTTTAGCACAAATGTAAGGCTGCTATAAACAATTGTTGCAGATATAATTTATCAGCCTTATGGATTTAGTAAAAAAAAAATTACAACATAAAAATCATCCACCCAAAAATTAAGTAATCCACCCAAAAAGTGCACTATGATTGGTAGATTGTAGGGGCAGAATATTGGCAACTTCTGATGGTTGAATTGACAGTTACTCAAGAAAGTGTTTATGTTTTTCTACAACCCTATTGGTTGTAGCTTTAATTTTATAAAAAGAGAAAGAAGTTCTTATATAAAAAAGACTCCTTGAGGGATTTAGGAGGACTCAAGGAGCTAGAACAACTTCCAAATTAGACAATCTCAAAATCAGGAGTTTTCACATTTACCAATGCAAGATTTTATTTCTCCAATGAAATTAGATTAGTGCCTTTAGATATTGGGTTATGGATTCAAATAAAGAATGAGATATCCATGCTATCTCCTTGGGGGTGTAATCCCTTTTACCCCCAAGGAAAGAAAGGATAACTAGGGAGTACTAGGAGGGTGTAAACCCTTTTACTTCTCCTACTAAAACCTTATGAAATAAATTATTCCAAGAAAAAATAATGGATATCATGGGCTTGTATTCCCTTATACTCCTCAATAAGTCTATCAAATCAAACTTGTAACCAAACAATGAAATAACAATAAGATATATTGCTTACCTAGTCCAAGCATCAACAAGATAAACCTCCTTTTTACCAATATTAATCCACCAAAAATGCAAGAGAATAACTCCACTAGAGATAGTGCATCACATAATCCACCAATAGAAAAAAGAAACCATAAGAAGAGAACAAGAGAGAGATACTTCCCAAAGAGTGTGCAAATTTAAGCTAGTAGCCTTCTCACAATGGGAGAGTTATGTCAAAATGAAATATAGTTTATCTATATCTATACAAAATGTCCTAAAACATGTTTGTCTACAAAAATTAGGGTAAAACACAAGATAAGGGGTCAAAAACCCTTATCTTTCCCCTTTAAAAAAGTAATATTATTTAATTCATATTTTCCACATAAGAAAAACCCTAGAAACACGATGTTACCCTTTTTTTGGGCAACGTTTGGCAATTTTGGTCAAGTTGTTGTGGTGGAGAAGGGAGAGTTAGACCTCCAAAGTCCAATTGTATTCAACCTAAATATTTCTTCCATGATCCATGGGAATATTCCTCAAAAAATTCCAACTATCCATCGTCACCACCAAACCCTAGTCCTAGGGCAATGTCAAGCCCTTAAAGGGTGACGTTTTGACCCTTTCAAGAAAGTTGTTTGGAATGTAAGGGATGGGTAATATCCTCAAAGGTTTCCTATAGCCCCCCAAAGGCAAATCATCATCATCTTGAGTGTGGGCCCTTGGCATCCATCCTATTGGATTCAATCCCCATGTAAGCCCAAGCTAGGTTTATTCTTCCAAAATTGTCCACCAACTAGGTCCTGCAAAGATAAATGGATATGTCCTCCAAGGGTCTCAAGTAAAATGCATCATGATGATTAAATCAAAAAAATAAAAGAGCCATCTAATAAATAACATCCAAACCACATCATCAAAATAAACAAACACTCAAAGACCCTATGTAATTTTCCAAGTTTAGGTATGGGAGGGTTGACAAAGCGACCTATGGGGTGAATCATTCCTCAATTTTAGGAGTGTTTCCCAAGTGGACCTCATTCTAAGTAATGTGGATGAGGTTTCATGGATGTGGGGAAGACTTTTCGGAATGGGGTTCATGACATACAATGGGTTGTAGTTTCTCATCTATGGATGCCTTTTTAGAGGGTGTGTTGCACCTTCGTTTTCAATGAAATCTTTTTCCAAGACCATTTATTGCCTTTTATTCTTTTAAGTTGTTTCAAGGTTGAATACAAGGGGGGAATTCTACCTAAGCATGAAAAATTGTTCCCACCTTGACTCTACCCTGGTCACATCATGCTTACCCAAGTTGAAAAAATGTGTGGGGATTCTACCTAAGCATTAAAAATTGTTCCCACCTTGACTCTACCCTGGTCACATCATGCTTCCCCAAGTTGAAAACATGTGTGGTGATTCTACCTAAGCATTAAAAACAATGCGCACACATGCTCCACCTTAGTTGGCATTTTGTATTAATTATTGTTCATGGGTCCTACCATTTTCTTATGAGAGACATTTAATTATCCTCAGGATCCCTGGGCTAGCATATAGAAGGTAAATTATTGGATTTTATCATTTTCCAGATACAAGCCTCTGGTCCTTTAGCTCCTTCTTACGATAAAATGAGGGACAACCCCTTCTTGGGTCAATACACTCGAATATTCCAAAAGGTAAGAATACAAGGGGATGAAGTGTGGAAAGTGAAAATTATGGTCGGGAATGGCATGATGAATCATCAAGTGAACCTCCCATTAGAAAACCTATCCCTAAGGGTGACCCACTTTCTAGGGTGCAATTGTTGGGGTATCATCAACTGATTCCCAAAATTAGATGACATATCCTGTGCAAGGATTGTTCCCTACATTGCATTCCAAGGATTTTGTAAGGGGATTCCCCCAGCCGATCTGATGGGCATAGTTACAGAGCCCCACATGGGGTTCCATTGGGCATGGAAGAGTTTTCCCCCTATCGACATCCCTTGCGAGGGAATTGATCCCTGCCAAGGATTCCAAAGACCTTGAGTGGAGAAAAATCTAGTCATCACTCCCTGTGAAGGAATAGTACCTTGCACTGGGTTTTGTTGACCAAAACTAGGCTTTCCCCTAGTCGAGGTAGTAGCCAAAGAAAAATCATTTCTCCCAAACACGTCGAACAAAGAGAACGACATAGATCCTATCAGCATTATGTAATATGAAGGTCCTAAACTGCATGCTTGAAACAAGCTATAATTAACATTCGGTCCGATGGGCAGCTGGAAAGCACCACTGAGTGAGGAGGATAGAGGAGGTATATGACCCCCACCATAAGGGATAGCATTAAAGGGAACTGAAGCACCCCTAGTTGACCCCTTCACGGAAGCATTTTTTCTCTCTTCCCGCAGACCCATGGTATGTAAGGTGGATTAGGTAAGAACTGAGTTTGAATCAAAGTCGAGCATCCCATATGAGAAAGGAGGCCCCATCGCACTCTGAGTAAACAGAGTGGTTGTCGACGTCGATGATGATATAGGACCACTACCCGAAGTAGAGGGAGTCGAGACCACTTTTGTCCTGACTGGCGAAGGTAGGAGATGAGGTAGAATGCCTCCTGAAGTAGTAGTCATAATAGGAGTACGAGGACTCCCGAACGAAGTAGCAAAATTTGCTTCCATCACTACGTGCAAGACTTGCTGGCACCCAGAAGGTGTCACCTCGAGAGGGACAACTTGAACTAAGATTGGCGCCAACAAGTCAGTGATCAGAGGGTTGGATGGCCTAAGAGCTTCTCCCCCAAAGTCAAATATGGTAGTTTCCTATGGATTTGAATAGTCTCCTTGCCGAGTATGCTCTAGCATAGTTTCCTATGGCCTAGTTGCTTCAAACGACCCTTCCTGGTCAAGACTTTGCTGTAACGGTCGAAGAGGTGGCTCCAATGGAATCGACGACATGTCATCAAGCCTTCACGACCGACGAAGCTCTTGATATTCCACTTTGTGAAATGATCAACCGACACAGTAAGGATTAACTATCATTTAAACATCAAGCACACACTAAAAATTTCCCTAAAAGACAAATCAAACAATCAACTATCTAGTTGGAAGGATAGTTACGCAAATCAACACTAGAGAAACTAACTGGTGTAAGTGCAACTCGAACACATAAGCACCCTCAGGGTATACTCTATGAAGCATGACCCAATGTCTTCCCTAGGTACTGCGGTATACCCTCGTAGTCACGCATGTAAGTCCCTAGAATATGGGCAACTAAGTTTTCAGATCGCAGTCAACCACCAGGAGGGTACAGTCGACAGTCGGGTGGATCACAATGAGCATGATAACAAGTCTGAAACCTATCAAGGGTATCAAGAGAAAATGGTATGGAATACAACAAAGGATATCAAACAGATTCAAGGTCCACAAAGCTCCATAGGAAAATGCAGTTGATATTACTCCCGAGAGAAATCCTCAATATGTGTTACCCACTACGTTCAGTCTGACTTTGGTGGGGTTATCTCTGTTGTCTTTCCTCACATGACCTCATGTTTATCCCTTGTGTTAGAGGGGGGTCCCAGATAAATTTTATGACACTGGACATAAATAATCCCTAACTCAGACTCCAATTTTTGATTTAATGGCCTTGAAGAGTTTCCTCTCCAACCTAATTCAAGGCCCTAACCGTAAAATAGTTGGTTGACCCTACAAACGAAAAAAGTCTAGCGTATTTTAGATTATGTGTTCCTTTTAAAGGCTTGATTTAGTTAGGGTACAGAAGTGAAACTAATGGTATGATCAAGAGATGAAAAAGAGGATAAAATTAAAGCACTTGAAAGAAAAATTACTTCGAATTCAAAAAACAAAGCTTTGTAAGTTTATAACTAACTCTTTGTGAAATTCAACTTTTCTTAACTAACTTTTCAAGATCTTGTAAAGACAACCTAAAACTTACTTTCGCTTGACTACAAGATACTTATATTTCAAGAAATAAGGAAAGAACTTGAAAAACAAATTCTTTTTCCTTTTTGCAAATAACCAACTCTAACTACTTTACGAAATTGAAATGGAAATCTTTTTTTTGAATTGCTTTAAAGAGAAAATTGAAATAAATCTTTTTCTTTTTTGAAAGAAAGTAAAAGGATAAAAACAAAATTGAAACAAGACTAGACAAGACCTTTATCCCACTACAAATCTCAGAGATTCAATCAAGAAACCAAGAAGCTGTATCTATAATTCAACAACATGCTTAAAAACCTTGTAAAGGTTGAACACAAGAAGACTCATAAAAACAACTAAACTGAAACCTAAACTCAGGCTATGGTTGTAAATAGAGACTCTGGATTGATCCAAGAAACCCATGAGAAGTCTGAACTCCAATCAAGAAAGAGGCAAACTCCCTTTTTTTCAAAAAATTCCTAAAACAAAGACTCGGGAAGTTTCTTCAACAACATGCGTATGTACGCGGGTTGTTTACTGATAAAAGCATGTATTTACGTGATCTGACCCACTATAGGGAACATACACCTCTATTTCTCTTCAAAATAACAAAAGAACAAACAGTCTTACAGGGAAGGGACAACAAGTATGCACCTAAAGGTGACTAGAATCCCTTGACAAGCTCAAGAAACTTGAAATAAAATTGAAAGGTAAACAAACCAATCAAACAACCCCAAATCCCCTAAAATCCCCTAGAGGTTCCCCAGTATGGTCACTAGTTATGCTAGCGGGAAAACCCCCTTTAACTACACCAGGGTTCAATATGTAGACATAGTGAATAACCATCTAAAATTCAATCAATTCTACTCTACCCAAAACATACCAAAACTAATGTAAAGAAATAAAAGAGAAGAGATCGGATAACTATACCTTTGATCCCACGTCTGGTGATGATCTCCCCAAGCTTGGTAGTTCCACTAATTGTATGTCTCCTCCCAAGGCTGACCTGCATCCAAATATAGGCAAAAAAAGAAATACAAGCATGCTATTATATACATAAGTTAGGGTTATATGTTAAATGCCAAGTATAAATCAAATTAAAACACTCAAGACATCATCATTTGGGACAGGAGAATGTGATTCTTTTAATCATCATACAAAGATTATACCTTACAATCGGTGTCGACCACCATTCCGCGAACCTGGTCCGAGGTCCTTTTTACCATGCTCCAAGAGCACCTTGAAAGGACTCCTTCTCTCAATATTTTTATGACCTCTATGAAGGAATGGATTGAATGGAGGGAGAAGGGGTTGATGAGGGAGAGTTGAGGCAATATCTCACAAAAGGAAGAAAAATCTTGGGCAAGGAAGGGATGTGAAATTGGGCAGATTTTTACTGTTCTTATGCTTCTTTCTGAAATGAGACCCCAACACCTCCTTTTGTATGCCAAAAATTATGGTTATTTGGTTGGGTGATGGGCCATAATAGGTGAATTGGTTGGGAAACCTCCAATAGCCCATGAATTTCAACGAATTCCTTGCAACTTTTTATTGTTTGCAACTTTTGCAAGCATTAGCGGGTTGTAGTGGTGCAACAAGCGTATGTACATCAACTATAATTGTGAAGCAAGTGTATGTACACAGGATATAATGGTGCAGGGCGCATACATATTCTAGAAAATGGTTTTTTAAGAAGAGCTTCTCAACAGTGCTTTGGAAAAACATACAAGTATGAGGGCCAAGGCCATGTATGGAGTTGTAGGGAATTTTAGGGCTATAAGAATTAGTCCTATCGTGGTGCAACCAAATAAACTAGGTTACATCAGAGTCAATGTGTACCTACGGAGACTAAATTTCGCTTGTGTACATGATCCATTCCATACTCCTTTAACCGATGAGGTTCTATATAATGTCGAGGGATGCAATGCCTACTCCTTTGCAGATGGATTTTCAAGATACCATCGAGTCCAGATCATGGAGGAATATTAAGCTAAAACCACCTTTGTGGCAGAATGAGGTTCCTTTGCTTATATTGTGATGCCTTTTGGACTGAAGAATGCACTCGCAGTATTTTTCTAGATCATAGTCACAATATTTAAATAATTTATCCACAAGTTTCTTGAGGTCTACTTGGACGATTGGATAGTGTTTATTTTGTTAAAAAGGCACATGCAATCCCTTTGCTTGATGTTGGATTGATATCGCTAGCTCCAAATTTCACTGAATTTGAAGAAGTGCATATTTTATATGCCATTTGGGAAGTTTTTGGGGCATGTTGTTTGCAAATATGGCTTGTTATTTGACCAAGCCAAAATTGTGCCATATTGGATATGGTACCCCCACTTCGGTTCGAGAGCTACGCGTCACATTAGGTCATATAAGATACTATCGGTGGTTCATTCAAAGATAAGAAAAAAAAATTTCCCCATTACATAAGCTATTTCACAAAGACAAAAAGTAAATATGGACACAAGAATTCCAGCAACCCTTGGATACCCTAAAGGAGAAGCTAGTCACTACAACGATTTTTGTGTTCCCCAACTAGTCCAATATATTTCATGTTCATGTAGATGCTTTATCCATTGTGTTAGGAGTAGTTCTTGTGTATTCGTGTGAAGGGAATATTGATCATCCATTTTACTTTTCCAGTCGCAAACTATCCAATGAAAATAATAATTATACAACGAATAAGCATGAGGGCCTCACCATGGAATATGCCTTGCAGAAATTTCAGCATTATTTGCTGGTAACTCCTTTTAAATTCTTCACTAATCATTATGTGCTCAAGTATCTGGTCAAAAATCTAGTGTTGGGGGTGTTTTTGTAAATGTGTTGACCTGCACAGAATATATCTAGCTAAACAATGATACACACATTTGCAGAGAGAATTGAAAAATAAGAAGGAGAGAAAGAATGGAAAGAATTCTCATTAA
>JASDQU011401527.1:15266-35480 GCA_032191745.1 Picea mariana | reverse complement strand
TTATTTACACCCCAGAAGTATGTACACTCTTCCACGCGAGGGAGTGCAGAGGGGGGGTACCCCCTCTGCGGGGTCCAGGGGGGATATCCCCTTGGCTAGGGGGTCTGGGGGCAAGCGGGCCCCCAGCGGAGGTTTGGGGGTGAAGCCCCCGAAGAAAAAATTGCCTTGTAAAAGTATATTGTAATTTCATTGTAAATATGGACCGTTCATTATAAGGTCGCAGATCTAACGGTAGAGATTATGTTAGGGTTTTTTTCCCTAGAAGGCAACTCTCTTTTCTTGAGGGAAATGTATCACGGCTATGGTTGATGGTGAATATTGTATTCTGAGAGAGGAGACTATGAGAGAAAGAAGAGGAAGTTACAGCGGGTTTTGTTGTAGGTTGTATCCCTTCATTTGCTGGATAATAATAAAGGAAGGACCTGGAAATTTCTCTGGTGGACGTAGCCCACACTGGGTGAACCATGTAAATCTGTGTCTCTCTTGTATTGTGTATCTTCTGTGTTTTATTTCCGCATTTGTTTTATTTTATTGCTCCGCGGTCCTGTTTTTCTAACAATATGCTTGGAAGGAAATGATTCAGTGGCAGTGAGTGAAATAGGAGGCTCCTTGAAATTAGATCGAATCCTCCTAGTATCATCTGGATCACCAATGAGATCCCCTACATCCTGAAGAGTAGTCTGTGCCCACTTGGGCCTATGCTCTGGCTCTGCGACTGCATTTGGATGCTCTGACTCTGCATATGACTATACTGACTCTAAATATGAATCATCTGAGTCCTCTGAATCAAAAATCTCGTCTGAGGAAGAGTTGGCATGTGCATTCTCATCATCTCGGACAGGTGAAAGAGTGAAGGTGTCTGCATGCGGATGTTGAGGTACATGCGAGACACTTTCCTCGAATTGGACACTACGCTCAATGATGAGCCAATACGAGGAAAGATCAATAAGCTGATATCTCTTCACCCCATTGGGGTATCCAACAAAAATGCACTCATTTCTCTGTGGATCAAGTGCCTTCCTCTTTTCAGAGGGAATGTAGGTCCATGCACGAGAACCAAAAATGTGAAAGTGGCTAACTTCCAGTTTGAGGCCGCTCTAAGCCTCGTAGGGGGTCTTATACTTGACAGATCTATGGGGAGATCTGTTTTGGATGTATGTTGTATAGTTAAGTGCTTCGGCCCATAGCCTCTGTGGCAATGACTTTGCATGCAACATGCAAGATGCCATCTCTTTTAGAGATCGGTTTTTCTGCTCAGCAACTCTGTTTTGTTGCAGAGTGTAGGGAACTATATGCTGCAACTGAATCCCTACCTCATCGAAAATATTGTGGATTTCATGATTCACATACTCTCCCCCATTATCAGTTCGAAGGACTTTGATATTCTTTCCGGACTGTGTCTCAACCAAAGCTTTGAAATCTTTGAGGTGTTGAAAGACCTCGGATTTTTGCCTGAGAAAGTAGATCCAAGTAAAATGTGAGAAATCATCAACAAAAATGAGAACAAACCTTGCTTTGTTGATGGATGGATGCAGAAAAGGACCCATAAGGTCATTGTGGATCAGATCTAAAGGTACGGAAGCTTGCTGAGACTTTCCTTTGTCAAATTTCTCTTAAGGGTGTTTTCCGAGAACACATCCCTCACATACTCCCTTAGAGAAATAGATGTCTAGTAGACCATAAACTAATCTATGCTTGCTAAGTTGTTGCATGTATATGAAATTCAAATGTTCAAACCTTTCATGCCATATCCTACTACTTTCATCAGCATGAGTAAGCAGTAAAGCAGAATCAGGTTCAATGAATTCAGAAAATGTATACAATCTAGACTGATGATTTACCTCATTGGCAGCAACCCTGGTGTTGGTTTTCATGTCGTAGATGTCCATGGAATTTTGTGTGAATATGAATTTATTTCTGGTGTCGGAATTCGTCATTTGATACATGGAGAGAAGGTTGAAAAAAAGCTTGGGAACATGCAACACGTTCTCGAATCTTCCATTGGTGAGTTCAATCCTTCCTTTGCCGGTGACTTCGATAGAAGAGTTGTGCCCCATCAGAATAGGAGGACCTTTGCATGCATCCAAAGAAGAATAGACTGCTTCTGAGGAAACCATGTGACGTGATGCTCCTGAATCTATGATCCAAGCATCGGGAGAGGAGTTGATGGCAATCAACGCATGGCTAGAATTGCCTTTCTAGGAATTCGGATCTTCTGGCTTCTTCTTCTTTGCACCCTCGAGGATACGATCTCCAAGGTTGTTTTTTTGAAGTATCTAAGACATCAGATCCATTTTCTTTTGCATGCATGTGGATTTCGAATGGAATCCTTTGTGATAGTACGTGCATTTCTCTCATTTTCTTCCCTTTTCTCCTTTAGATCTAGAGGCATCGGTGAAGGGTTTTGCGTACCCTTCCTTCTTCGTATTTGCATGAGATTTATTCTTATATTTATCTTTATATTTCTGATATTTTTGGCTGCCATCATGCACAGTGAGTGCATGCACCCTTGGGCCTTTGATTGCACCCATGTTGATGAGCTTGGTTTTCTCTTGTGTCAAGGATTCGATAAAGTCCTCAAGAGAAGGCATCTTCCAGGTGGCTCCAGAGGAGAATATGACAGTATGGAATGTGGATATGAATAAATATAATTTAGGTCCAAGATTGGAGAGAATGGTGAGAACCATTTGTTTCTCCTCCTTCGATTTATCTACCTCGCAATCTTTGAGTTGCGACAGTAAATCCTTGAATTTTGTAAAGAAATCTTGGATATTCTCGAAGATTTTTGGATCCAATGTGAGCAGCTCCACCTACAGCATGTGTCCCCTCATCTCATCTTGTTTTCCAAATATCCCTTCCAAGATGGTCCAGGCTTCATTGGGAGTCTTATAGGAAGATATATGAAAAAGGAGATCAGGAGAAATAAGACTGCAAATTGTTCCGAGTGCCTCATCCATGCGATTTAAGTACTTGGATTTTTCTATGGATGATGTCGGTTCTATATTTGTATTTATGGTTAACCTATACAACCCTCTGGATCATACATGTATGGCTATTTTCTCCTTCCATGCAAAATAGTTGTAAGGTGTAAGAATGAATTCTTTTTGGAATTCCATTTTTTCGTTGTCTTCAATCTTTTGTACCTGCAAAAATTTTGGTGTAGATTTTTCTTAGCAGTCCGTCGGCTCTGATACCATGTAAATGTGTTGACTTGCAGAGAATAGTTATAGCTAAACAATGATACACACATTTGCAGAGAGAATTGAAAAAGAAGAAGGAGAGAAAGAATGGAAAGAATTCTCATTAACCGTTATGAATAATGAATAATTTACACATGATATACTCTGTATAACTCAATGATTTCGACTTGAGGTGAACCAAGTCGCCATAGTGGTGGTGTAGAGTGATATGGACACACACCAGCAATTATGGGAATGAACTACCACCTATTCTAGTCTCTCAGGCAGTTACGGGAGTGAACTGCCACCTAGTTGAGTTAACTAGTTAACTAGTCTTTAATTAACTGACTGAACATAAAGTAGTGAGGAGTTAACTCAAGGAATCAAGGATAATGCACCACTCTAGTGATGATACCAAGGCAAGTTCAAATTATCATGGTGATGATCCCAATGTTGCATGGTGATGATCCCAATGCAACATCTAAACTCAACTCAACTAGTCAAACTGAAGTGTGAACTGAAAGAGAATATTCTCCAAGTGGAATATTCTCTCCTAAAATATAGGAGACTAGATAATGACTAATTATGACTAATAAACAAATAAAAAAACCTTAGGAAAAATAAATCATAGGTGTGTGTGAAGTAACTCCAACAATTGTAACCTAGGCCTGCACCCCTGCCTCTCCTCTCTCTTTTCCCTATGCCTTCATGAATTTTTCCTCTTCTGGTTGGTTAAGTCGGTTTCCCATTACTGAGTGACTTGTTTCTTATTTGTTTCTTTCTTGATTGACTCTTTGTGCATTTTTGTTTCTATTGCTTCTTGAAGGATAATTACATGTCGTATTTGGTTCAGAATTCTTGTCATCATGTTTTCCATTGATTGAGTTCACAGCAGGTTGGCCAAGCCTTTGTATGCACAGGAAACGCCCATGGAAAAAATGCAGCAATTCAGAGTGGTCATTTTCGGGCCGGGATTATCAAAATGGGTAGGGTAATTTTCAACGATAAAGATCCAACAATCCAGTCAAATAATGACTCTTTTCCATTTGGGGGGTCCAAAATTACGTGGGGTTTAACGGAAGGAATTAGGAAAGTCACTTCACCACTTCGGCATTCGAGCTTCTGAACTTGTCATTGTTTTGATCGCCAAAATCCTGAAGTCCCGAAGTATTTAATGTTAAACATGGCTTAAGCCCAAGTTAATTAGTGATAAGCACATGCTAATCACTTCGCGAGATCATCACTTCGGGATATTTTCATTCTTTACATCCAGAAAATCCCCAACACCAAAGTGTCAAACTTCCAAAGTCCCAAAGTAACAAGAGACTGCCACGTCATTCCAGGCCCGTACTACTCCGGGAGAACTTCATGCCTCACAATCCAAAACTCCCAAAGCCCGAAGTGTCGAAGCACGTGGAAACCATTAGTTGAGACACGTGGCACACTCATCAATCATGACACATGGCACTCATTCCAGGTCATTTGGTTGTGTCATTCTCCCATTTCCATGTGACACGTGTCACCCTTCTTTCC
This sequence comes from Picea mariana, assembly GCA_032191745.1. Lineage (NCBI taxonomy): Eukaryota > Viridiplantae > Streptophyta > Pinopsida > Pinales > Pinaceae > Picea > Picea mariana. The sequence goes on along the minus strand of JASDQU011401527.1, from coordinate 30,768 downwards.
ATTTGGCCCTGACATGTGGCACTCATGTCTGGTCATTTGGGTTCCAAAACTCGTGCATCTTTGAGTGACAAATGTCACTCACCTTATGTGACATGTCAATAGACATGACATCATATGACATCTGGATTCCACGTCAAATTCAAAGACTTAGCACTCCAGAATATTTCCAAGCACAAAATTTACAAACTTCGAAAGCCCGAACTCCCGAAAAAAATCTGGACTGTCCATCAACGAGGACATGTGACGACAAATATCCCTCTTCATATATACGACACTTCGAAGGATTGCATGAGCAAGGAGATGAAAAATATCGAAGCCCAAACTCCCGAAGTGAATCTGGACCATCCATATCCAGAGGCCATGTGGAGGAAGATCTCTAACTTCGGAAAAGCGACACTCCAAAGGATGGTAAGAACTATGCATTGAAAAGTCCCGAAGCCCAAAATCTCAAAGTAATTGTGAACCATTGACCTCAAATCAACAAGAATCATTGATCCTTGCAGCATGTAATAAAGGAATATCACCTGGATCACAGATTGTGACATGATTGATGACCACACTTCATTGCGGGGAAGTAAACTACTCAAACATTAATTTTCCAAAGCGGTCCCACAATTAGAGCCATGGTATTGTTGGAAAGGTACATGGAAGCTTGTGGGGAATTGTGGGGGTTGGAGTAGTGTGGACCCAAACAACCCTCGACAACTTCTGCAATCACATGCTTATATGACATCACGTCACCCCGTCACCTAAACTCACCTCCACTCACCTCCACTCACACTCCTGCTACCGCTCAACTTTCACCACCTGTTCCCTCAACTATTGCCCATATCACCTATCACCTCCATGCATCCTGTCTTCCTATTGGATGCTCACCTCCACATCTTCTTGTTTGTGACCAGGTCATCACAGTGAAATTGAGGATAAGGTTCAGTTACAATCGATATAGAGTGCACTTAACTTCCGAAATATCAGACACAAACATAGATTTAAGTCTTATTCATAGGTCGACGCAGATTGGTTCCAGAACACTTCAACATAATACCTCTTCCTCAAGCAGAGATCTTCTCATGTAGCTAGTTGTCCCCAGTGGCCTCCAACAGCTCGCATGCATTCCATTACTCAACACAAAGCTATTTTTTGTCACTCCAAGGCCTATTTTCTGCCAATTCAGTTCCTCCAACGCATGCATAAGTTCTGTCTCAGAGACAGTAGTAGTTTTTAGTTGACTAATTCCAACATTTTCTTAGATTAGATACAAGATTCGTCTTCTATGTGTGATAAGAACCACTCTTGTTGATGAATTCCAGTTTCTTAGTGAAGTTAATAATGTTTTCTACAAACAATTACCTAAAATTAGGTCTCAGACCCCTAAGGACGAGAACCTCTGCAACTCTGTTAAATAGGGGGTCTTTGAATGTTTTGAGGGTCAGATTTGTTTTAGAAAGGATAGAACTACATCAGACTAGTTGGACCTATTCTATGCATGGATTAAATCTCTCTACCTGGTGAACATATTCTTGATGACAATGTTTCGTTCAAATCTTCATGTTTTTTTATCTTATCTTGAATGCAGTTTTTGATTTGTGCAAAGTACATGTCATTTCCTTTCATTTATTGTGTAACTTGTCTTTATTTATATGCAACCTGTGAAAATATTTAATGCTTGATGAAGATTTGTTTTTATGGAAACCTGAAGGAGTAATTGTGTCTTGATACACGCTTAATGTCTTGAAATGATATTTAAAGTATTGAACTTCTTGCAGCAGATTATTCATTTAGTATCTTGTTGTTTCCCTTTGTTTTCTATTATTTCACCGGTCTATCATTAGTGTGCCACCAGCCAAGGAGGACCCTCATCCATATCATTTTTCCAACCCAACCTTGATTTTGTCTTGGTAGAATAACCCTCTGACTAACCAACAAAAATTAAAAGAAACAACCATTCTAAACTGATAGGTGGCCTAGATTTTCCATTTAGCAGTCAGGTGCAGACCTTAGGACCAACATATTATGGCGTCGTTGTCAGGGAACATAGTAACAAAATATATTTCCGTGGGAGAACGAAAATGATCAGATCTGATCTTTGATGGTGATCAAAGACCAGACACATTCATACTGCATATCATTGACCTGACGACTCCATGGTTAAAGAATCTAGTGGTGACTCCACAATTTTAGGAAGTCATATTTTCAGATGGAAGCCATCCTGGATCGAAGGTTTTCTCCATTAAATTTATCAATTGTTCCTAGTTTTCCAAATGTTTTTCCTACTATAGATGAGTGGGGTGATTTTTTGCCTAGATTTAGAGAACATAGAGATGACAACCCTGCTAAGCATTTTCTTGAGTTTCATGAACTCATGGATCAGTGGGATTACTTCATGAGGATTTATTAATGAATATGTTCATGTACTCGTTAGAGGTATATGCTCGTGAGTGGTATCGATCCTTTCCCCCTGCCAGCATCTCCTTCCTGGAACAGTTCCATGTTGCATTAAGTAAGCATTGTAAAAGGTTTTTCCAGCTAATTTACTTTTTGAGAACTATTGTGAAGAATTTGAATCTCATATTCGACAGTCACTTATTAGTTATTATTGTAGTGAAAATAAAGGGGACTTTTCCGTTGAGGAAGTGGAGGAAGATTCAGTTAAATATGAGTCTTCTTCTTATCCTTTTATTCAAAAAGATGATGTTGGGAATTACACTAATGATGAAATTGATGATAACAAGGCTTTGGATACATCTTTCATTCTTCTAGGTGACTCAAATAGTCATTGTTATGATACATCTATTTTTCTATGTTCTCATAAAGATTTGATTAACTATGAGGAAAGTGATGTTGAAGTTTACGAGCAATTTTTTCCCCTTCCTTATGAACTTGTTGAGCAACATAAAATCTATAATTCTGAAGATGACATTCTGGAGATAGAACGAGGAAAAACCAACAATGCAAAAGACATACCTGTTCATTTCAAACAACAAGATGAGCAGTATCAGGAGTATTTTGCTTTCCTTTATGGTTGTGAATCACATGACTTTCACGAGCCTTTTCAACGAGGACATGAGCAAATCAATCTTGTCTATAATGCATATCTTACACAACAACAAATTTATCCTCTCAACCAGTTGGAGGCTTTTCACAAGTTTCAAGATCCAATAGCGAGATGGATGGATTCCTATTTTTCCAAAATCCCAAAGGTTGGAAGTTTTAGCATGATCATCATTTGCAACTGTAAGTACCAGATGCCTGCCAACTTTTTGTCGCATTTGATATATCCTCTTTGGATTATTCTAAACAGTGACCTGCATAGAGTTACGTTTCTCAGTCAAATGTTTTCTTGGTTTCATTGGAAGTGTAATTACACATGATTGAGTTGGTTTTCAGCTGAATAGAGTAGGTAGTAGGAGAATAAGCTCATAGTTCGAGCATTTTTTTTTTAATTTTTGGTTCACAGATTGTTTTTCAGTGTGTTGGTTTTCAGTAGCTTGTTTGAATAAGAGACTCCATAGCCCAACAAAGGCAATGGGGTTTATCTTCATTTTCAAGTTTCAGTAAAGACTCCATATCCCAACAAGGAACTGGGGTGTAGTCTCGGTTTTTAATTCAATAAAATGCATGGTTGAGACACAGTAGTAGATAACACAGGGTTGGCAGACAAACAAAGGTAAGAAATGGAAGGTAAGAGTAGTTATTTAATCTCAAGGCACCAATCTACAATTCTTATCACCTCATGGGAACAGGCTATCCATGATTGGAGCCAATGTTCTAACCTAGGTCTGCACCCTTGCCTCTCCTCTCTCTTTTCCCTATGCCTTCATCAATTTTTCCTCTTCTGGTTGGTTACGTCAGTTTCCTATTACTGAGTGACTTGGTTCTTATTCATTTCTTTCTTGATTGAGTCTTTGCGCATTTCTATTTCTATTGTTTCTTGAAGAATAATTACATGTCGTATTTGGTTTAGAATGCTTTTCATCATGTTTTCTATTGATTTATCTCATAGCAGGTCGACCAAGCCTTTGTATGCATTCTTGGCCCTCGAACATGTTTTGAGGAAATCTTGGTCAGGCTTGACCACTTTTTGGACTTAGACGTAGTGATCGAGGAAGGAGCGCCCAGGAGGAGTTGAGATCGCAGATCTCACTTGTTTTGTGGGCTTTGTGGACCCAACATGGGATTTTTAGGGTTTTGTAATAGGTTATGGGATGTCGGCCCATGGTTTTACCCATGATTAGGCCTTTTTGTAAATGTAAAAGTATAAATAAGAAAGAATGTAATGTAGTGAGGAGGAGGTAATTGGATAAGTGCAAGAGATAAGTAGTTCTGGGTTTCTTTGTGCAACAAAACATGTATGTAAGGCTCCGTGCTTGGAAGAGGAGTTGGCTTTGTTCCTTGACCTGATTTTGGGAAGGTGGATCTGGTTCTTAGCGTATAGATCACCTGTCTAGTGTGAAGGTTGGATCTGTGGATTAGTGCACAGGAGCATATGAATGTAAGAGATTGAATCCTAATAAAGAAGAAGAAGGAGTTGGTGGACGTAGCCCCAAGCTAGGGGTGAACCACGTATATCCTGTTTTGATGGTTTGATTTGTGCTATGATGTTTATGCTGTGAATCTGCTTAGTGCATTGGTTATTATATATGATACATAGATCTATGAATGCTTAGTTCTTTGTTTATGTTGAATGTGCTAGATCTAAATTATGATGCTAAGTGTGATGTGTATTTTGTTATTGTTACTATGTTGATCTATCCTTAGGTTTTTTTATGCGATGTGAATGAATTTGATAAGATAATGCATGCTATCTTCTATGTACCTTGCGAAGTGTTATAATCACATATTTGTGTCCCAGATTGGTTACGGAGACCTAAGTCCTGTAAGCCCCCCTGCCTCTACCTCGTGTGAGACTTTTCCTACTTCACAGGTGTCGTCGAAAGGGATTATATTTAGGGTTGTGTTGGTGCATTGTTGAAGCATTGAATCATGGGTCTGCCCTTGTGCCAACAAATGGTTCTGTTGTCGGGACCTAAAACTGTGATTGCTGGGAACTGAAGCAAGGAAAAGAGAAACTTTGTGTGTATATCTACTACTGTAGCGCGCAATATTCTACTTGACTTACGAATCTCTGTGCTAAGAAAGAAACCTAATCTAAGAAAAGAGGTAAGATCTTGAAAAAGGTAAAGATTTGTACTTTGATAAGAGTAAGATAAGTGGAAATTTTTATTTCGAAAGCATGAATTTAAGTATGTTTAATAGATTATGTCTTAGTCTGAAATCTAGGGCACAGCAGGAAGAAAGATTTGATCTAAATAAGGATAATATAAATGAAGAAAGATATGTTATTCCTATGCAGAAAGAATTTTTGGACTAACAAGTGGATGCAGGAACCTAGAAATATTTTTTTTCAAATTGTAGGTCCGACACTGTGATCCTAGTGTGCAGTACAAGAGTAAGAGAGGATTGAAACTATGTTATAATTGTAGAATACCGTTACATATTGCTAAGAAAGGCCCTAGTATAGGTCCTATTTATCTTTGTTGTAAAATTGGTGGTCATGAAGTTGAGGATTGCCCAAGGATGATTGCTAAATTTGAACAAATGAACATGAGTCAAGAGAATAAGAGCATGTTAGAAGATCAGAAAGAGAAAGGATCAGAGGAAGTTCAAACTACATTAGTACAGTTAAAAGAAGCAATGAATGATCACAAAGATGTCAGTTTACCAGAGATCATGAAAGAAAAACAATGCATAAATGCAAGAATAGGAGACTTTGATATAGACTGTGTCTTGGATGAGGAAACACCAGTGAATATTATGACAGAAGGCATTTGGAAAATTTTGGGAAAGCCTACTATGGTACCTTCACTGGGAAGGATAGGCTTGTTTAAAGGAAATATTATAACCATATGTGGAAGAGTTACTAATGTACCTGTTACTATTCATGGAACATCACCAGAAGAGGAATTTGAAGTTATTAGGTTTGTTGAGAACAATGCCCCTTTCCCTCTTTTGTTAGGAAAGACTTGGATTGAGAAGGATCAGATAAGAAGGAAAGCAGAGGAAGAAGCTACAGAAAAGAAAAAGAATAAACTAAGGGATTTCATAGCTAGGAAAATAGATCGGCTAATAGAAGAACAAGAAGTTAAGTCGAAGCAGCATAAGGAAAGAGAATTAGTTGTCGAGGTTGAAAGAATGCAAGAAGGTTTGAAGGAACTATCCATGCGAGAAGAAAGTAAATCCACCCAGGAAGTGGTAAGGTAAATGATATTAACTTTGAGCCCATTGGAAGTACATTAGCACTGCGAAGCCACTACGATAGGAGAAACTAAGAATAAGAATGGAAAGAGGAATCCAGACACAGTTAGAGAGACTCATATCACAGGAAAGAAGGGAAGGAAGCTCAGTAAGAAGAAATCCAAGTTAGAAAAACTACAGGAAGTTACAAAGAACAAATGGAAGACTACATAGGAGGCAGGTTTGTAGGCTGTCAACCTCACCGAAACAATAGAACTACGCAGAATGGGACTTCGCCCCGATGAAGCTATATGACTATTGGACGTGCCTCGACCATTAGAATGTTGCTTCGAAACGTCTAGGAAACACATTTATGGGTGAATAGGCCATGTTTGGGATGTTCAGACCGTGCCATAATAGACATATTTGAGTTAATGGAAGCATTCCTTCCCATTAGAATAATCTGTTATGACGCTCACTTATTTAACACATCAGATGCTGCATCGGGACCACTTTTCATCATCCGTGATTAAAGTTTCTAACAGAGAAATGATTGTGTGTCGAGCTGATATTTCAGAAACTAGACCTCTCCATCTGTTGTTTACCCTGCCTATTTGTTCACCTACCCCGACTTATTCGTTTAAAAGAGAGAATGTCGAGTGAATAGACTGAATTAGAGAAGTCCATGGAATAGGTCCTTAAGAAGTTTATGGATGACAAAGCTATGCCTGAAGGTGTTCAGGCATCGTCGACTAGGGAACTGTGGGCTTCCCCTTTGACTGCATAACGTTCAGGTTGTACTAACTCCACGACTAAGAAGTGAAGTAAGCATCGCGACGATATGGCTATTGCAAAGTAGATCCCATCAATCTTACCCAATTGTATCTTGCCTTTGGCTGACGCGGTCAACCACGACAGCATCCCACAGGACTACGAGTACACTTTGATCACTGCGTACATCCCGAAGGGGATACGCATAGTTGGAATCCAATTGGGATAGATCCCATTCCTGAAGAACAATGACTTTAAACTTGGAGAGAGAGAAATAACTATGCCATACTTGCCCCTCATAGATACCTAATGAAGACAACTGGGAAGAAGCCTCACATAGTCTCCCATCCTTGGATTAAGGAGCTGGCGCAGTCCACGATACTTAAGGTAATGAAAATTCCTCATTTTGGCCGACATCAGGAGGTTAATGCTTGCGTTAAACTCCTCTTGTTGTGCTATCATGGTGAATACTTGTGGCTCAATAGGTAGATTACTGTGGATCCAGCGTTGATCCACCAGATCACAGGATTGAGCATGCAGGGACTCGACCCTCAGCAGTTCTACCTAGGGAAGGCCTCAAATCGCTCCCTATCACAATTCATTAAGGAGGCTAACAATGAAGTAGAAAAGGGAAAGCAAGGCTACAAGGTAGCCTCTATCCAGGACAGCGCATTGTGCCTTGCTTTCCAACTCATAGCTGGCAAGCTTGTAAAAAAGAACCGCCCCACACATGTCATCAGGTTCGTGGTGGACCACGCAGGGAAATGTGTGGAGTGGATGCAAATGAATTGGGAAAGTTACCTCATCAACGATCTTGAGAAATACTTCCATGAAGTGCATGATCATCGATACAAGTTCCACTTCAGATGGCTACTCATGTTGATTGCATTTGTCACTTGGAAAATTACTGAGGGAGAAAATTTTCTAGAAATTGAACCATCAAATCCATTGGCAGCTAGATTTTCTACATTATGGTATACAAATGACATGTCAAAGAAATGGAAGTAGAATGCAATGTTTCATGCCTACTATCAAAAACTGAAGGGTGCCATAGAGTCATTCCCATGCATGACACCGTGAACCTTGCACCAGTACAGACCCCTAGCCAAGTTCCGTGCAGACCTTCATTTTATATATATACCTGGACGCAGAGATGAGAGAAAGGAGGAGCTACAATATTATTATAAGTTGACAGATGATGACATGGAGTAGATCACGAAGGAATGGCCAGAAAAATTTCAGGCACCTTCCATTGATGCTAAACTCTCTGACGCTGACATTATAGGAAGCCCCTTGGTCACCTGGTTTGAGCATGCAAGACAGTCCAATGCAAAGAAGAAGAAGAAAAAGTAGGAAGTCCAGGATGTATAGACTCATGAGGAAGACAATGCCTCTAAAGGAAATGGATATGGATCCCTAGGAGGAAGAGGAGATGAAGTAGATGGATAGGGAGGAGGGGATGAAGGAGAAAAACAAGGAGAAGGAAAATATACTTAGCCAAAATATCCCCCTGCCAAAACAATAACTCCATAGAAGAGGAAGGTTTCTCCGCAGAAACCTTCAGCAAGAAAGAAGACCCGCACCAGTAAGCCTCAGCTAGAGGCTATGCTCACATAAGATGATATCAGTCTAGTCCATGGAGTGATGGAGGATGCTTCTGAATATCTCTTTCAAAGATACAGAGCAAAGAAGGATGAACTATATGGTAGGATAGAAAAGGAATTGAGCGAAGTACATGAAGCTATTCGCTCGTTACGCGCAGTCCCTATTGTGCCTTCCTCATCATAGACTGCAGAGTTGGGGGATGAGCCAGCCTAACTTTGAAGACGTGCAGATGAAATAGAGGCTCAACTTCAGCGAGTCTAAGAAGAGAAGGAGAAGGCTATAGAAGCTTTGAAGAAAGAGAAAGAGGAAGTATTAGAGAAACTACGAGTTGTGTGGTACTGTGTAACCACGTATGAAAATGAGAAAGATGATTTATGGGCGATGCTCAAGGAAGACAAAGAGAAGATATAGAGGGAAAAGGACCAGCTTATCATAGAGCAGAATGTAGTGAAAGAAGTGGTGAGAAGATCACTTCTCTATGTGTCAGGCTTGGAATAGGAGGAAAATGAGGTAGTCGAGGTTCAAGTGATGAATCTCGCTGAGGCATCTAGTAGCTTCAACCAAGGGTAACAGAGTTGGAGATCCAAGAAGTACCAAGCACTCTGCAGGAAGTGTGCAATCAAAGGGAGGAAGCCTCTAAGAGCACAGTCGAAAGGATCACAACCCTCGCCTTAGAATGAAAACATCTAAGCAACAGAAGCACACAGACCTACGAACTCCTCACGGAAGAGCTTAGGAAGTAGCAATAGGAAATGACAGTTCAAGTGTAGATGAAGTCACTCACTGTAGTAGAGAGAATGAAGAGATCAAAAGAACAGTGCGTGGCCCAACAACAAAGTACTGCAATCTAGGGTAGATTAATGGAAGTCACACAGAGACTACAACCGGTGTAGGAGGAAGCCTACACAGTGTTTAAAGAGATCAAAGGACAAGGTTTGCAACTGGACCAAGTGGTTGCGACAGTGGAACAACTCCTGGAAGGGCTTGTTATAGAGAAAATGATCCAGGAGTTCACTGAGTAGGAGGCTCAAGCGAAGCCGCAAGTCGAAGCGGCTCGAGGTAAGCTCGAGGCCTTCGAAGCAACGTTTCCCATATCTGAGGGACTCGGGACAAGTCACAGGTGAGTGTTGGGGGCATGTTGGCCCTCGACCAAGTTTTGAGGAAATATTTGTCAAGTTTGACCAATTTTTGGACTTCGATGCAGTGATCGAGGAAGGAACGTCCATGCGGAGCTATGATCATGAATCTCACTTTTTTGTGGGCTTTGTGGACCCAACATGGGATTTTTAGGGTTTTGAAATGGGTTATGGGATGTCGGACAATGGGTTTACCCATGATTAGGCCTTTTTATAAATGTAAAAGTATAAATAAGAAATAATGTAATGTAGTGAGGAGGAGGTAATTGGCTAAGTGCAAGAGATAAGTAGTTCTGAGTTTCTTTGTGAAACAGAACATGTATGTAAGGCTCTGTACTTGGAAGAGGAGTTATCTTTGTGCCTTGACCTCATTTTGGGAAGGTGGATCTGTTGCTTAGTGCGCAGATAACCTATCCAGTGAGAAGCTTGGCTCTGTGGCGTAGTGCATATGAGCAGACCAATGTAAGAAATTGAAGCCTAATAAAGAAGAAGAAGCAGTTGGTGGATGTAGCCCCACGCTGGGGGTGAACCACGTATATCCTATGTCGATGGTTGGATTTGTGCTATGATGTTTATGCTATGAATATGCTTAGTGAATTGGTTGTTATATATGATAGATAGATCTATAAATTCTTACTTCTTTGTTTATGTTGAATGTTCTAGATATAACTTATGATGCTAAGTGCGATGTGTATTTTGTTATTGTTATTGTGTCGATCTATCCTTAGGGTTTGTTCTGCGATGTGAATGAAGTTGATAAGCTAATGCATGTTATATTCTAAGTACCTTGCGAAGTGTTATAATCACATATCTATGTCCCAGCTTGGTTACAGACACCTAAGTCCTGTAACCCCCCTGCCTCTACCTCGGGTGAGACTTCGTCTCCTTCGCAGGTGTTTCCAAAAGGGTCGGTAGTTAGGGTTTTATTGGTGCTTTGTTGAAGCATTGAACCCTGGGTCTTCCCCTATGCCAACATGCATAGGAAACACCTATGGACAAAATGCAGCAATTTAAAGTGGTCATTTTCGGGCCTGGATTGTCAAAACGGACAGGGTAATTTTCAACGGTAAATATCCAACAGACTGGTTAGAGCAACGGCTCTCATCCATTTAGGGGGTCCAGAATTGCGCGGGGTTTAAAGAAAGGCATTAGGAAAGTCACTCCACCACTTCGACATTCGAGCGTTCCAAATTGACATTATTTTGATCGCTGAAGTCTCGAAATATTTAGTGTTAAACATGGCTTAAGATCGAGTTAATTAGTGATAAGCATTGGCTAATCACTTCGAGAGATTTTCATGCTTTACATCCAGAAACTCTCGAATGTCGAAGTTCCAAACTGCCAAAATCTAGAAGTAATGAGAGACTTCCATGTCACTACGGACCCGTACTACTCCGGGAGAATTTCATGCCTCACAATCCAAAACTCCTAAAGTCTGAAGTGACGAAGCATCGGTTGAGACACATGGCACACTCATCGGTCATGACACGTGGCACTCATTCCAGGTCATTTGGTTGCTTCATTATCCCATTTCCATGTGACACATGTCACCCTTCTTTCCATCTGGCCCTGACATGTGGCACTCATTTCGGGTCATTTGGGTCCCATCATTTGCTCATCTTTGAGTGACACATGTCACTCGCCTTATGTGACACATTAGCAGCTGTGACATCATATGACATCTGGCCACCACATCAGATTCAAAGACTTATCACTCCAGGATATTTCCATGCACAACATTTACAAACTCCCTAAGCTCGAACTCCCAATGCAAATATGGACCATCCATCAACGAGGACATGCAGTGATAGATCTCCCTCTTCGGATATACAACACTTCAGAGGATTGCATGAGAAAGGAGATGAAAAATCACGAAGCTAGAACTCCTGAAGTGAATCTAGACCATCCAGATCCAAACGCCATGTGGAGGCAGATCTCTCACTTCGAAAATGTGGCACTCCGGAGGATGGTAAGAACTATGCATTGAAAAGGCCTGAATCCTGAATTCCTGAAGTAATTGCGGACTGTTGATCTCAAATCGACAAGAATCGTTGATCCTTACAGCGGGTAAGAAAGGAATATCACCCGAATCACAGATTGTGACATGATTGATGACCACACTTCATTGTGGGGATGTAAACTACTTGAACGTTAATTTTCCAAAGCGGTCTCGCAATTGGAACCATGGTGTTGTTGGAAAGTTATGTGGCAACTTGTGGGGGATTGTCGAGCCCATACTACTCCGGGTGAATTTCATGCCTCACAATCCAAAAATCATGAAGTCTGAAGTGACGAAGCATGTGGCAACCATCAGTTGAGACACGTGGCACACTCTTCAGTCATGACATGTGGAACTCATTCCAGGTCATTTGGTTGCTTCATTATCCCATTTCCATGTGACACATGTCACCCTTCTTTCCATCTGGCCCTGACATGTGGCACTCATTTCAGGTCATTTGGGTCCCATCATTCACTCATCTTTGAGTGGCATATGTCACTCGCCTTATGTGACACATTAGAAGCCGTGACATCATATGACATCTGGCCACCACATCAGATTCAAAGACTTAGCACTCCAGAATATTTCCATGCACAACATTTACAAACTCCCTAAGCTCGAACTCCCGACGCAAATATGGACTGTCCATCAATGAGGACATGTGGCGATAGATCTCCCTCTTCGGATATACAACACTTCAGAGGATTGCGTGAGAAAGAAGACAAAAAATCACGAAGCCAGAACTCCCGAAGTGAATCTAGACCATCCAAATCCAAAGGCCACATGGAGGCAGATCTCTCACTTTGAAAATGTGGCACTCCGGAGGATGGTAATAACTATGCATTGAAAAGGCCTAAAGCCCAAACTCCTGAAGTAATTGCGGACCGTTGATCTCAAATCAACAAGAACCATTGATCCTTATAGCAGGTAAGAAAGGAATATCACCCGGATCACAGATTGTGACATGATTGACAACCACACTTCATTGTGGGGACGTAAACTACTTGAACGTTAATTTTCCAAAGCGGTCTTGCAATTGGAACCATGGTGTTGTTGGAAAGGTATGTGGCAACTTGTGGGGCATTGTCGGGGTCAGAGTGGTGTGGAACTAAACCAAACTCGACAACTTCCACAATCATGTTCTTATATGACATTAGGTCACCGCTTCACCTCCACTCACACTTGTGCTACCACTCAAATTTCTCCACCTATTCCCCCGACTACTCCCATATCACCTATCACCTCCACACATCATGCCTTCCTATTGGACACTCACCTCCACGTCATCCTATTCATAACCAGGTCATCAGAGTGAAAGCGAGGAGAAGGGTCAGTTGCAGTCGAGATGGTGTGCACTTATCTTCCTAAAGCTCAGACACAGACAAAGATTTAAGTCTTAGTCACAGGTCGACGCAGATTGGTTCCAAAACACTTTAGTTGACTACCTCTTCCTCAAGAAGAGATATGCTCATGCAATCGGTTGTCTCCAATTGCCTCCAATATCTCATTCTATTACTATATGCATTCCATTACTATATGTAGATCTCTTTTCTATCACTCCAAGGCCTATTTTCTTCCAATCCAATTCCTCCAACACATGCATTAGTTCTGTCTTAGAGACAATTACCTAAAATTAGGTCATAGTCCCCTGAGGACGCGAACCTCTGCAACTCTGTTAAATAGGGGGTCTTTGAATGTTTTGAGGGTCAGATTTTTTTGGGAAAGGATAGCACTAAATCGTACTGGTTGGACCCATTCTATGGATGGATTAAATCTCTCTACCTGGTGAACATAATCTTGATGAAATTGTTTCGTTTTAATCTTCATGTGGTTTTATCTTATCTTGAATGCAATTTTTTATTTGTGCAAAGTACATGTCATTTCCTTTCAACTATTGTGTAACTTGTCTTTATTGATATGCAACCTGTGAAAATAGCTAATGCTTGGTGAATATTTGTTTTTATCACAATCTAAAAGAGTAATTGTGTCTTGATACACATTTAATGTCTTGAAATGATATTTTAAGTATTGAACTTATTGCAGCAAATTATTCATTTAGTAGTTTGTTGTTTCCCTTTGTTTTCTATTATTTCACTAGTCTATCATTAGTGTGCCACCAGCCAAGGAGGAACCACATCCATATCATTTTTCCAAACCAACCTTTCTTTTGTCTTGGTAGAACAACCCTCTGACCAACTAAAACAAATTAAAAGAAACAACCATTCTAAACTGAGAGGTGGCCTAGCTTTTCCCTCTAGCAATCATGTGCATACCTTAGGACCAACAGGGGGGAGGCTATGTTGTTGGTTTCTTCTCTTCCAAGATTTCAAGTTTGAGGTTATTTTCAAACCAAGAAAATATAATGTTGGAGAAAACCATATGTCAACGATCGAGTCTGGTGAAACTAGTTGAAGGCTCAATAACAACCTCCCTAATGTGAAAATTTTTCTCGTAGAGGAAGTTCCCAATCAACTAGTCAATATCATTGAGTTTCTCACTTTAGGACAGGCCCTGGTGGGGTATCCTTAGGACCAATGTCATCAACTGGTGACCCATAGTGTTGACTATCAATTGATTGTTGGAAAATTATACAAGCTAGGGGATGGTGGAATTATGCACAGATGTGCCTTAGAGCACAAACAAGACCCCATATTATATGAAGAACTTGAGAATATTGCAAGAGGTCAAAATGCCAATAAATTTATAATTTAGAAGGTCCTGTGTGCAAGGATTTGGTGTTCCTCACTCTTTCCTGATGCTAAGGAATATTGTAAATGGTGTGACATTTGTCATTGCATTCGAAAGCCTTGACGAATAGATGAGATACATACATTTTTTATTACATCATTAGAGTTGTTCAATAAATGAGCCATTGATTTTGTGGGCCCTATCATTCGTCATGCGCACTAGATAGGGGGCGTTCTATATCATCACAACCACCAATTTTTTGACCATATGGGTTGAAGTTGTGTCGATTAAAGATTGTACTATAGAAAAAGTGGCACAGTTCATATTGCAGAATGTGATTGCCAGGTTTGGGTGCCCAAAGGTACTGATGAGAAACCAAGGATCACCCTTTCGGAACAAGGCCGTTTGGGAACTCACTTAGGTGTTCATGATCCACCACTATAAGAACACTCTCTATCACCCACAAGCTAATGGTATGGTTGAAGATTTCAATAAGATTTTGGAACATGCTTTAACCAAAGTTAGTAATGTGAAGTGTGATTATTGGGATCAACGAATCCCTTTAGTTTTGTGGTCATATCAAACAAATTGCAAATGGATAATGAAGTGCACCCCCTTCACATTGGTCTACAGTAAAGAAGCACTCATAGTGATCGAATTTATTGTTCCTAGCCTAGACATTGCTATAGATACCCATATGGAAGATGAAAAATCACTTCATCAAAGATTAGATGAAATCATGGAGCTGGAAGAGGATCATTTAGTGGTGAGATTCATCTAGATGGTTGAAAAGCAAAGACAAAAGGCATGGCACGATCACAACATCCACCAAAAATATTTTCAGCAAGGCTCTCTAGTGTTCTTATATGATAGAAAATATTAAAAACACCCTGGTAAGTTGTGTATGTGTTGGTTGGGCCCCTTTCTCTTAGTCTACATCAATGAAGTTGGCGTAGCCAATATGGCCACATTGTAGGACCTATAAAGAGACTTGTCAATGGGATCATATCGAAGGTTTACTATGGAACGCATGGGTCACATATGATTTAACAACATCTATCCAACCTGG
>JASDQU011401526.1:20100-30790 GCA_032191745.1 Picea mariana | reverse complement strand
CTGTGTCTCTCTTGTATTGTGTGTCTTCTGTGTTTTGTTTCTGCATTTGTTTTATTTTATTGCTCCGCGGTCCTGTTTTTCTAACAAGGTATTGGTCGCCGAGGTATAGTGGAAGTGGATCCTCTCTGGAAGCCACGATATCCTAGTGAATGTCTAGCTGGTGTCTGATGCTGCTGCACACTAGATGACACCTGCCCCACTGGTCTCACTGGAGTCCTTCTCTGACTCCTGCTGATAAGCTCCTCCTCTGCTATGAGGGCCTTCTAGACAACATAATGCAAGGTTTGAGGCATCAAAATCATAACCTTTGTAGGAATGTTGACATTAAGTCCAAACATGAACATGTTGACCTTAAGTTTATCGGTATTCAGGTGCATAGCATATCGAAGCAACTCCATGAAATGAGCCTTGTACTCGGGCACCATACGGACGCCCTGTCGCAAGGCATTGAACTCGTTGAGCTAAAGCTCAATGAATTCCTCAGAAAGATACCTCTCCTAGAACCATGCCTCAAACAGTTCCTAAGACACGTCTTCGACTGCCATGTTCAATTGTGATAGGAGCGTCTTCCATCAGAGAAGAGTGCTCATCTTCAATTGAAAGACCACTCTACGAACCTTCATGCTGGAGGTTGTAATCGCGAAGCGTGAAGCACATCACCTTGATATCCATCCATGCCTTGACAACTGAGCTGTCCATGACACTTGTGGACTTGAGAACTTATCCCTCTCAAGTTCTTGGTGAAAGCTAATGGTACTGGCTGAGGTGCACTATGGATCCTTAGGGGTATAGGTGCCCTAGACTCATCTCAATACAAATGGTAAATCAAGTCCTTTGACATTCCCTAGAAGGAACTTGTCAGACCATCATCATCCCTTACAACAATCGAATCCAACCCAAGGACTTGTTCCTCCCCTTGGGGGTTAGGCTCCAAGGGCGTAGGCACTTTTGGAGGCATCACACCTCCTTCCATGACACCACGTTGCGAACCTCTATGGCGTCCTCTAATCGAGATCACCACATGGACATGCTAAAGTTTTAATTAGCATTAGGTTATTACTCAAGGGTTTACTACAATGGAAAGAATGGTGATCTAGAGTCGCAGGGTTGAACCCGCTCTGATACCTTATGTAAAGTCCCTAGTCGTTACGACTACATGCGATGCAACGCAAGTGCAATTTTTTTTGTTCAATAATTAAAATCTTCAGAAAATTGGTTCTATTATGCCAAGCGTTAGTAAAGTTTCATGATTTTTGGAAAGAAGAAGAAAGATTAAGAAATAGTGAAAGGTTTGACTTGGTTTTTGTGAATGAAAGTCACTTCTTAGCTACAGATATAATTTCTCTCAATAAGCGGTATGCACATCTTACTGTAAAAAGAGTGAGCTAAAGTCAAGGAAATATCAATCGTGTCTCTAGGTTTGTAACACAAGTCTAACATAAATTGTTCCTTTCAATGGGATGAATATACCAGTAGTGAACATTGTTGGTGAAAAACCAATCTGTCAATTAGTTCTGAAATGGATAACGATTATTGATTTGTCTTCCTTGCATATATAGATAAATGGTAATTATTTAAAGGAATAATAAGGATGTTGTGGAAGTTGAAGTATGGGGTGCTTCAACATGCTGGTAGTAGTTGATAGGATAAATTAAATATCATAATAACAAAGGTCAACAACAAAAGACAAACTCAAGGTATGGGACAACAGTCACCATGACAACATCAAGGGTCGAATCCCATCACTCAACAACATCTCAAGCACCGAGATTCAGGAAACAAGGAGCAACGCTCATACAAGGCACAGAGTTGGTGGAGGAGTCCACGATGGAGCAAAAAGGGAACCATCCATCCATGCATAAGGTGACAAGGGAGAGTTTGAGCCAGTATTGACTCGCGCCAATATCTCTTCCACCAGTCGTTAGAGATGCCAAACATCAGTCGAGGAGGGAGCCCACAGTACCAGTGACACACAACACACCAATGGATGGAACCGATGCTCCTAAAGCGATCAACTCTTTTTGCGGTCTTTAACACCCAATCCATGTTGGTATTTTAATAACTGAAAGTTAAGGAAGATCGATTTTAGCAGTCCCAAAAACCGTTAGACGCATTTCCAGAAATTTCAAATACAATTATTAAATAACTTACGCCTTACTTAATTCCTAGTTGAGTTCATAAATAGAAAGTTCCAAAGGCTAGATTCCTTACTAAGTTAGACATTCATATTTTTCTTTAAGTTTCCATTTTTCTTTAAGTTTCCCCCTTTTTTTTAAGTTTCCATTTTTCTTTAAGTTTCCCCCCCTTTTTTTTAAGTTTCCCCCTTTTTCCTTTTTAACTAAAAATCAATTTAACAAGTGTAGATAAAAACAACCATTTACCCTTTTAATAAATTTAATCCTCCATTATAATTTTTTTACTTTAATAATTAAGTTTGAATTTCTTATCCCCCCTATTTGTTACATGCTTATTTATTTTTTCTTTAACCACATGTTTTACTTAGACCTAGGTTTTAATTTCACTAGGCTGGGCGACAATTTTTAAGGGAACTTTTAGTTATTAAACTTTACTCATTCCATCATCTATTTTAAGGCCGAACAGGTCCTAAGAAGATATAGTTTTCTAGGCACTAGGTTTATGAAATTATCATAGTTAAAATCCCGATATGCCCTTCAGGACGCACTGCGTGCTCCAAGGGTGCCACTCGCCTCTTTCCATTTTCTTTGCGCAACGTTCTCTTCAAGACGCACTATGTGCTCCAAGGGTGCCACTCGCCTCTTTCCTTTTTCTTTGTGTGATGTGCCCTTCAAGACGCACTACGTTCTCCAAGGTTTCCACTCACCTCTTGAATGAATTTGGTAGACCTCAAACCCCTGAAGTTAATACTCCGATAGGTGATCTTGTGGGAAACTAAGGGCCTCTAAGGAATAAGGACCTTGGCTTATTGCACACCCATTAGAATCATCATGAGGTACTTTCACAGCCTTCCCTCACGGTATCGTGGGTCTTCTTGAACTAGGTAATTGTTAACCTACAGTTCGAGCCATGACAAGAGTGCTAGTAGGCTGTGGCAGGGCTGCTGCCACACCTCTCCCTCAATGTCTCTGGTTTTCGTGCATGACCCCTCTACTCCAAATGTGAGTCTGGTCGAAAAGTTATTGTCAGCCTGCATCCATCAATGAATCATGTCAACAATAATAATCAACATCATAACATCTAATCTTATGTACATATGTCACATCAACAACATTCAAACCCTAACAGTCCACTCCCTGACTCGATCTAGAGTCCAAGCGGTTTCATCGATGCCTCGACATCCTCAACATCCAGAGTCTTGCACACTCAGGAGAACCCAGTTAATAACACCTATCTATGTAAATAAAACAAAATAACATATCATAAAATCCACAATATCTCATAATCATAATCGAAACATCCAATAGTATAATGGCCCGGATCATTTGCACACAAATTTCCTCAAAGAACAAGTCTACTCAGTGCACACAAGAGCGAGATGTTACAAAAACCCACCAAAATTGAAAACCTGTATCAAATTGAAAAACCAAAGAAAATGAAAAACAAAACCCTCTCGATAGGATCAAGGCCCCGACATCGAATCATTATGATTGTCCCAACCTAACCCCGACTGCAAGAGACAAAACATGAGACACAGTGAAACAAAAAGTGACAGAGAGCGACATAGTACCAACAATGAGACATAGGAGTGGTATAAGAGACCCTAGCTTGAGTGACAGAGGAGACCCTACACCAGCAATGTCACCCAAATTTGTAATTTTTTTTCTAAACCTTTACAAAGACATCATATATAATCAATACAGATTGTACTAGAGGAGTTTTGAAGATCAAGGAAAAGCCAAAAGGTGTCTCATTTAAAACCTCCCCTAATTTCTATCTTACAAGATTGTAGGGGGCATTGATGGAAGCAACATATCATTATGATGGGATTATGTTCCACATTAACACTCTAGCTTATCCATTTTTTTATTACATAGAATTTTTTTGAAACATGAATACTTCAAACTTTATGGTTTCCAATTTTGGCATATGGTATAAATCCCAAATATTTCTGTACAAACTCTGCAATAAGTCTGCAAATTTTTCAAGGATCAAAATATCTGCACTATAAAATTATAAAGTATATATATTTTTTAAATTATAAAAAATATTTTTATATATTTTGTATTGGCCATTTTCCTACTGTATTCAGATATTGGCTTTTCAAAAAGCTAGTGTATCTGTATCCATGTCCTGGTAACTTAGGATTTTTCCAAATTATATCATTTTCCATCTTGCTATTCAATTCATGTGGTTGTTTTAACTTGTCTTATAAGAAATACTGGAGTGAGTATGTTGCCATTGTAAGAGGTGTGCTATATTATACAAAGTGTTTCCAAGCCATTCTAACCTAGGGATCACATATATTCCCTAAGTTGTATAGAGTTGGAGAAGTTAGAACACTGCATTTTCAAGGTGTAACAACCTCTTCTTCCATTTCAAGAATTTTTCCTTTGCTGCTTCAAAGTGAGGAAATGATGCAAGATATTGTATATGAATTATGGACCTTTGTTGATAGGTATTCACCTTCATATTGGAATTGTTTGTTAATGTACATTTATGTAGGTTCTAATATTTTGTAATTTTATGTAATCATATCAACTTCAGTGTCAATGAAATTATGACATACAAAGAAACACTGATTTCTAATTGTAGGTTCGCATTTATCCATTGATCCATTGTAGAAGTTAGAATCTACCAAATTCAAACAATGTTATGCCAATTACATTGGAACCATAAAATAAATTGTCCAGTCGGGCCATATCAACACATAAATGGATGAATTCAAATTGTCCTCCCAACTTTCCAATGAACAGTCTTAATGTATCCTTTGCTTTAACTCATATTTGAAAACCTTGTGATGCTTGTGCTCGCTGGTTACAATCCGCCTCTAATCTATGTGAATCAACTTCCAAAGGTATATTCACTGTAAATTCCATAACATATGAAATTTTGTGAATCCTAGATCTCTCCTAAATTAATTAATTGTTATGTATGTGTGATTTTCCAATTATTTTCTTAATGAAGAATATTTTATTAAGGTTATGCGTATATTCACACTTCTTTTGATAGTTATTTATCTTGTCTCCTCATCTTCTCTGAAATTTGAGGTTCACATGCTTTATTTCCATTGGAAATATATAAGGTATACTCATTGATTTGAAACTTGTATGCAACTTACCTTTATGAGATATATGAGTCGCCATTCATATTGTAGCTTGAAATCCATACTTTTATTGTATCTTGAAAAATGATATCTTGTACCCCAGAGACATGACAAAATTTAACATGTGGCATGGTGATTGTGGAAAGGCACCAACCATCTCGTAGTAGGTAAAGCGTTTATATTGATATGAATTATTGTTGAAAATCATTCTATTAACTTGTTTATTTGTTTATCCAGACGAGCACACCAAAACATGATGATCATGGTGATGAAATATATGATTCCCTCAACCCAATTGAAACAATTAGAAAGGGATTGTGAAAGGAAAACAAATAACTCCTTCAATTGGCTAGTTGTAAACCTACAAAGGAGACCACAACAAGGATGAGAGAGTTAGAGAAAACTATATATCAATATGTGGTAAGTTCCATTTTAAAAATATATTATTTATGAAATATATTAATTTATATTTTTTTGTTTCGTATGTTTATCTGAGCTAAACTAAAAACAATTTATTTCTACAAAAATATTTGGAACCGAAACAAGATCTTGGTCGTGGGGACGTTGTTGGTAGAAGTGGTGCATAAACCCCACAATGCCCTGGAATGAGACACATACCTTCGAGGCTATTTTCATCTCTGTGTGTGGCTCAGATGACTGTAGCTGTTGGGGCCCATGATATTCCCCCACCATTCATGCCAAACCATGGCGCACATGATGGTTTAGTATATGGTGAATATCATGAAGAAGAGTCTACGCACTACTATCCTGGAGAAACATGTTTTCAAAGCACGAGAATGGTATTGGTAAAATGTTTTATGGATGAAAAATTTGTTCCCTTGAAGATGCCACAAGTCCCATGTAGTTATTACTATCTCAATTAATTCCTATTATTTAAATATTGAAACATGCATCTTTCAAACTATTTTAAATTAATTATCATATCTTTTTGTAGGAAACAACATTTTTTACAGGACCTTGCATGACAAGGCGTTATATATTTTTGGGCCCACCATTCACACACAGTGGAATTCCCAGAAAAAATAATTGAAAGACAAAATTATTAACCATTTGGTTGGCATGTTTGGTGATTCCTTCAACAAACAAGATATCACCTCGAAGGTGGGTACATATTTGAAATATTCCAGAGAGGGAATGTAAGAATATACTGGAGGATGCAAAGGAGATTGCATTGAGACATGAAGGGAAGACACCACCTGGCCCTGGAAGGTAAATGATATTTTGAATTGAATATGCCAAACTTTCTTTAGTTGATCTATAGAAAAAATTGCGTTGTCTAAGTACATATTTGAAACTTTTTATAAGTTCCTGGACACGTCAAAATCCACCAACGAAAGACTGGATAAACACGGACAAGGTGAACTTGGCCAAGGTGGATACCTAATATCAAAAGCCCGAATTGTAAGTACCGAATAATTTTTCCATATTATTCATATCATCATACAATTTTTTTTTAATTGCAGCCAATAAGAAAAATTCATCGTATTATGCAATGCGGGGGGATATGATCAACAATGCGCCCATCGAAGAAGACATGAAGATCAACTTCAAGTTTGGATTTCAAGTAGTGGTTGAACATAAAAAATATTGGGGAAACATAATCAACCGACCCTTTGGGAGAGATGGTAAGTAAAACGACAATATTGTAATTGTTCATTACTTCTAAGTACATATATAGACGGTTGATTTATCACATCAATTAATGTGTCTATTTTTTTAAGCATGCAAGCAAACCCATTTCATTAGACAACAGTACTAGACATGAACCTCATGATTCTATTGGTGTGCAGACCCATCATAGTATGTGTATTTAAAATCAATTGTATATATTGACGATTAGTAATATTTAGTTGCAAATGATATACTTATTACATTTCTTGTTTGAATGGAAGAACATGTAGATGAGGCCGGTGCTCACAGAGGAGAGGAACCGATGACAACCCAACCAATGGTTTCAACTACTCCTCCAAGTAAAAAGTAGAGTCATGATATTTGTATTAATGAAATACTAATATCAATAATAATAACTAACCGTGTACTTTTAATGCTTTTTGTTGTTCTAGTGGATGCCCCTGTAGTGCAACATTGTCTAGTAGTACGTCGTATTACTAGAAGTAGTGAAATGGTAGAGACAACGTAGTCATGCAACAAGACCAAAAGAGGGTCCAAAAACTGAAGGGATTGAAGACGATGTTAGTAGTGATGTTGTAGTACTGAAGAATTTTATTAAAAGGAAGAAATCAAAAAGGAATTTATTGTAAATATTTTGAGGAAAAAAATTATTAATATAAATGATTAGTTGTACAATTTTTGTTTAAATTAATATGCATGATTGGGTATGGGGAATTGAGAGTTATTTCAGGAAGGGGGGGGGGTGGGGGGGATGAGCTTCCACCTTCATGTGGTTGGCCCTATTTAGTAGAGAATAAATTATTCTCAAAACCAAGAGGAGATCATTAGGGTGATCCTATTATCCATTTAATGATATTTTTTTTTAGAGATTATTGAATGTAATTTAATGTGGAATTTTATGTTCTCCCTTAACATTGATGTTTTCCAATGTTCAATGTGCAGAAATTCCCATTTCAAGGACTTATCAATATTGTAGAATGCTTTCTCAAGTTAGCGATTGATTCAATGAATATTTACAACAATATTGATAAATCAGATGGCAGGAAAAAAGTGAGTTCCAATTTTAAATTTTCTTGTACTAAGTTTGATTATTTTCTTAGTTATATGTTTATATTTGTATCGGCTTGCTATTTTATATTTTTGACTTATATCTCCAGCTCAAAAAAATAACATCTTCTGTTTTTTTTTTGTTTGTGTAAAATAAATAGTTTAATAAATGGCTCCTATATCACCACCAATATAAATCAATGCTATCATCTTTGAGATTCACACTTTGACATAACCTAGGTTTCCTCCCTAACGAGGATACAACCACCTTGTCAACAAATTTCAAATAAACATCTATCACTTAAGGAACTCATACTCTTTTCAGTCTTTCTATTTTGACTTGAGTGTATTGAGTCTACTCATGTAAATGCGTCTTTCCAACCCTCTAACTACATGCATGAGTTATTTAATATTTCTTCATATTGTGTGGACCTTTTGGGAGGATTTATTTCACACCCCCCTATAGAATTTTTACCATCCAAGCCACCTAACAAATATATTGTCCATATGGTATCATCCCTTAAGAACCTAGGAAGACATTACAATAGTACATTGAGGTGTTCACTTGGCATTGTATTCAACTCCAGGTTCTAGATCTAGAGGAGGTATTCATTATATCACCACTTTGGAGGTATTCTTTTACACCCTCCAATAACATTTTTACCATCAAATCCACCTCAAAAATCTACTGTCCATGTGGTATCATCTCCGTCAAGAACCTACGAAGACATTACAATAGTACATTGAGGTGTTCACTTGGATTTGCCTTCAACTCCAGGTTCTATATCTAGAGGAGGTATTTATTGTTAAATTTAATTCTACTATATTGGCTTTTGTTAGATTCAAAGTTTCCATGTTTGAAAGTGTTTCCCTTGACCAAGACTTGGAACATACATTGGAAGTTGAATGTAAAGTTAAATGGTGGACTAATTTCCAATCCTCCCAAAACCATAATTATCATTCCAACCCCCACACTTAGAGTGCTCCCAATAGTCCTATAGACTTTACTACTCATCCATAGAACCCTACATTTGTTAATCCTTCTTCTCATAGACCTGATCAATGATTGCACTACCATTTCACACAACCAACACTATAAAACATATCCATTCTCTCAACTATCCATAGTAATCTCAAGAAATATATATTGACTCGCCCTCTTGTCATCACAAGTCCAACATTATATCCTACATTTTGTATCCTCTAACGATTGCATATATACTAAATTCTCACACTTGCTTTTTTTTTTTTTTAATTGAACACAAAGAACCTTCTTCCACATATACCAAAGTTCCTAAATCTTATGCTAATACACTATAGAGTCTCATATATGATCTCTTATCACTACAAATTTATAAAAATGTCTAAAACCAATAACTATTTTAATCACTATAGTTATAGGCTGTAGGATATGATCACTGTATTAATTCAATGATATCATTTAGATATTCCTTTTGTCTAGCCACATCAAAATCTGGGACACTAGGAGAATCTTTCGTAATCTTCCCTGGCAATGACAAGTCTAGGTTTACATGAGTCATAGCTCAACCTTGGGTGACAATGTTGAAACTTGTACCTATCCTCTTTGTAGCATCATTAATTGAATCATTGATTATTGTCACACATATGGATTCAGAAGCCTCAAAAGACCTTAGTTCACTTGGATTGCACTTGGATAAAAACAATAGATATTTCCAAGTATGGTGCGAACCTTGAAGGCCTTATGAACAATTCATTTCTGATGAAATATCCAACAATACTGAGAGGTGGGAGTGAATCAGTATTGCCTACTTTTTCTTTTTAACTTCATCCATATTAAGCACACATATTAATTAAGAAATATATGATGAACAACAAACCTTTATGAACACAAGATTTTATTGTGGAATCCAACAGGGAAAACCACCAACACTTTTCTATTAACTACAAAATTCCTTTTCTTACAAGTTACATAGAAGGAAGATATTCTTCCTTTTGGATCAACACCAACTGATCAGGATTTACCCACACCCTTGTTCACCAACACCAACTAGTAGGATGCTACGATCCCCTATTTAGTCAGCTACAATTGACAAGGAAGCACCAAATCCCTCTGTTCACCAGCACCAACTGGTAGGAGACTACAACCCCCTATTTAGTCAGCTACAACTGAAAAGAAGCACCAAATCCCCTGCAAGATGCAACCTGCCCTTGCACCATCCAACCACCCTTATTTTATAATTCAATTCAATCTCTTCTGCTCTTCATCAAATTTGACTCATGCAACCATTTTTTGTAATTTCTACTTGTCTGCTACAACCTTTTCTTATATGGTCTTCTGTATCAAGTACTGGATTGCATAACTGCTGCTCTATATTCTTCTGTTCTTGATCTTCAATAAGACATTGACATGCACCTTATAACTAATAGTTCTTGTTCTTGGAATCTACTTCTGTTTTGATCTTCTTCTCCGGACTACAGGGACACAACCTTCTCACCACTTTTTCTCATTTATATAATTTTCAAACTGGTGTGAAATATAAAACATCGTGTCCATTTATTTGAACCATTGCACCTTTTCATTTAAAATGATAATATAAACTTTAATTAATATCATTTTTCCTTTTTATTCTTTATTCATGTTTTCATGATTTAACTCTCTTTTAATCATGATTGTGTATCGGTTCATTTTTTTTTTCATGAGTTGATCATAGACATGGATCGACTCATTATATCGTACTCGTGTTTCTACTGCGTTCTCGGTTCACC
>JASDQU011401526.1:0-20065 GCA_032191745.1 Picea mariana | reverse complement strand
CATTGATGTTTTCCAATGTTCAATGTGTAGAAATTCCCATTTCGAGGACTTATCAATATTGTAGAATGCTTGCTCAAGTTAGCGATTGATTCAATGAATATTTAAAACAATATTGATAAATCAGATGGCAGGAAAAAAGTGAGTTCCAATTTTAAATTTTCTTGTACTAAGTTTGATTATTTTCTTAGTTATATGTTTATATTTGTATCGGCTTGCTATTTTATATTTTTGACTTATATCTCTAGCTCAACAAAATAACATCTTCTGTTTTTTTTGTTTGTTTGTGTAAATAAATAGTTTAATAAATGGCTCCTATATCACCACCAATATAAATCAATGCTATCATCTTTGAAATTCACACTTTGAGATAACCTAGGTTTCCTCCCTAATGAGGATACAACCACCTTGTCAACAAATTTCAAATAAACATCTATCACTTAAGGAGCTCATACTCTTTTCATTCTTTCTATTTTGACTTGAGTGTACTGAGTCTACTCATGTAAATGCGTCTTTCCAACCCTCTAACTATGTGCATGAGTTATTTAATATTTCTTCATATTGTGTGGACCTATTGGGAGGCTTTATTTCACACCCTCCTATAGCATTTTTACCATCCAAGCCACCTAACAAATATATTGTCCATATGGTATCATCCCTCAAGAGCCTAGGAAGACATTACAATACTACATTGAGGTGTTCACTTGGCTTTGTATTCAACTCCAGGTTCTAGATCTAGAGGAGGTATTCATTATATCACCACTTTGGAGGTATTATTTTACACCCTCCAATAAAATTTTTACCATCAAATCCACCTAGTAAATATACTGTCCATATGGTATCATCTCTGTCAAGAACCTACGAAGAAATTACAATAGTACATTGAGGTGTTCACTTGGATTTGCCTTCAAATCTAGGTTCTATATCTAGAGGAGGTATTTATTGTTAAATTTAATTCTACTATATTGGCTTTTGTTAGATTCAAAGTTTCCATGTTTGAAAGTGTTTCCCTTGACCAAGACTTGGAACATGCATTGGAAGTTGAATGTAAAGTTAAATGGTGGACTAATTTCCAATCCTCCCAAAACCATAATTATCATTCCAACCCCCACACTTAGAGTGTTCCCAATAGTCCTATAGACTTTACTACTCATCCATAGAACCCTACATTTGTTAATCCTTCTTCTCATAACCTGATAAATGATGCCACTACCATTTCACACAACCAACACTATAAAACATATCCATTCTCTCAACTATCCATAGTCATCTCAAGAAATATATATTGACTCGCCCTCTTGTCATCACAAGTCCAACATTATATCCTACATATTGTATCCTCTAACGATTGCATATGTACTAAATTCTCTCACTTGCCTTTTCTTTTTTTTAATTGAACACAAAGAACCTTCTTCCACATCTACCAAAATTCCTAAATCTTATGCTAATACACTATAGAGTCTCATACAGGATCTCTCATCACTCCAAATTTATAAAAAAGTCTAAAACCAATAACTATTTTAATCACTATAGTTACAGGCTCTAGGATATGATCACTGTATTAATTCAATGATATCATTTAGATATTCCTTTTGTCTAGCCACATCAAAATCTGGGACACTAGGAGAATCTTTCATAATCTTCCTTGGCAATGACAAGTCTAGGTTTACATGAGTCATAGTTCAACCTTGGGTGACAATGTTGAAACTTGTACCTATCCTCTTTGTAGCATCATTGATTATTGTCACACATATGGATTCAAAATCCTCAAAAGACCTTATTTCACTTGGATTGCACTTGGATAAAAACAATAGATATTTCCAAGTATGGTGCAGACCTTGAAGGCCTTATGAACAATTATTTTTTGATGGAATATCCAACAATACTGAGAGTGGAGGGTGAATCAGTATTGCCTACTTTTTCTTTTTAACTTCATACATATTAAGCACACATTAATTATTCAATTAAGAAATATATGATGAACAACAAAAATTTATGAACGCAAGATTTTATCGTGGAACCCAATAGGGAAAACCACCAACACTTTTCTATTAACTGCAAAATTCCTTTTCTTACAAGTTACATAGAAGGAATATATTCTTCCTTTTTGATCAACACCAACTGATCAGGATGCACCCACACCCTTGTTCACCAACACCAACTAGTAGGATGCTACAACCCCCTATTTAGTCATCTACAATTGACAAGGAAGCACCAACTCCCTCTGTTCACCAGCACCAACTAGTAGGAGGCTACAACCCCCTATTTAGTCAGCTACAATTGACAAGGAAGCACCAAATCCCCTGCAGAATACAACCTGCCCTTGCACCATCCAACCACCCTTAGTTTATAATGCAATTCAATCTCTTCTGATCTTCATCAAATTTGACTCATGCAACCATTTGTTGTAATTTCTACTTATCTGCTGTAACCTTTGCTTGTATGGTCTTCTGTATCAAGTACTTGATTGCATAACTACTGCTCTATATTCTTCTGTTATTGATCTTCAATAAGACATTGGCATGCACCTTAGAATTAACAGTTCTTGTTCTTGGACTCTACTTCTGTTTTGATCTTCTTCTCTGGACTGCAGGGACACAACCTTCTCACCACTTTTTCTTGTTTATATAATTTTCAAACTGGTGTGAAATATAAAACATCATGTCCCTTTATTTGAACCATTGTACCTTTTCATTTAAAATGATAATATAAACTTTAATTAATATCATTTTTCCTTTTTATTCTTTATTCATGTTTTCATGATTTAACTCTCTTTTAATCATGATTGTGTATAAGTTCATTTTTTTTTTCATGAGTTGATCACAGACATGGATCGACTTATTATATCGTACTCATGTTTCTGCTGCGTTCTTGGTTCACCAAAAAACCATATTCGGCCAGTTATCGATTCTCTGTATTGTTTTGGTGTAACTTTCATATGACCAATGGTAGTGACCTCACATTAGGCGATACGTCACGATTCAATCTCCTGAAATGGACGATTATCCAGACTTCGGATCTTCACCCTTCGGGTCTTTGCACTTCGAGTCTTCGTGACTTCCAACATTTGAAATATCTCGAATATGATATCGCCGAATAGATCAGATGGTTCAACTTTATATTTCAGAGCCAGATCAATGGCCATATACGATCCTTACATTACTCTTTCATTGCTTAATCCAACGGTCAGGACTTAATCAAGAAATGAGATGGAAGGCCACCATTTAATCCGGGTCTTCGGGATATTATGCTTACGCTATCCTTCCATTGTATTTTGATCAATGGTTGAGTATTCACTCGACATCAGATCGACGACTGAGATCTCCTTTGAGTCTCTAGACTCCATAGATTTCAAATCTCAAACCCCTTCTCTCCTCTGTACACCAATCTTCTGGAGCTAACAATCCACTGACGTGTGTCTCTTTCTCAATCAACAGTTGAGATCCTTTCGCATCTCCGAGATTCAGAATTCTCAAGCCTCAACTTTGGCTATAGTATTATCAATGGTTGAGAACACTCCGAAAGCGATATTTTAGATCAGACGACTTATGTCTGTTTCAAGACTTCGACGTTCGATAATTCATAGGTTTCGAATAAACGCTGCTCCATTTTATTCCGGAGTGATCACCTGCTGTGTAAGTCATTAACGATGGAGACCACTTGTTGTCGGTTTATGTTTCTGCTTACACTATCCTTCCACTATAGTAGATATATGATCGGGAATTCACCCGAAGTGATTTTTTAGATCGTACGTCTTGTGTCCACTTTAGGACTATGAAATTTGGTACTTTGAGACTTTGGGCAAGTGCTTGTGGTATATATCCTGAAGCAAAATTCCCGGAGTGACGTAAGTTGATTACGTCACTCACTGACATGTCATGAGCTGAGTAGCTGCCACATGTCACTCTGATTCATGATTTTCATGTACCTGAAATGCTGATTCATCTTAACACTTGTCGTTCTTTGAATGTGCCATGTGTCCTTGCTGACATGGATCTGTCGACGTAGATCTCCCTATGTGACACATGTTCTTCTCCTGGATCTAATGGTTGTCCTGAATTCTGAACTATATCTCAGATCGACAATTGAGAGCGACTTCGTACCTTCATCCTTTGAGACTTTAGGACTTTTGACATTCGTTCATGGTAAAACTCCCGAAGCAATTCTCCTGGAGTGACGTAACTTTCTTACGTCGCTTGTTGACATGGCATGAGTCAATTTCCTCTTGAAAGTTGTCATCATCTGATTATTCCATGTGTCTTTTCCAACATGGTCTTCCACGCATCCTTGCTGACGAGGTTCGCTAATCCAAAACCATGTTCCAACTGTCCTCGTTATGTCCTCCAAATCCGACGATCCTTATTCACTTTGGATTTCCAGGCTCTGCGTATTTCAAATATTAAACTGACGGAGCATAAGTTCCTCACATATTTATATCTGAAGTGAAGGATGTTTGCTCGATTAGGATCTTAGATTGATGACTCAATCTGTCTGTAGTGCTTCTCTTCTAGATTATCCTGTCCTTCCACTTAGAATGATCCAATGGATGGCGAATGTTCGCATGAATGAGATCTCAGATCTTACCTTGCTTATGAGCCTATCCTTTCACTCAAAAATGATCTGATGACTTGAAGAGAACTCAAGTTTGATATGATGACTAAAGGGTATTCATATATTATAACTCACAACCTATTTACCTCGCTTATCCTATCCTTCCACTCAAAAGTGATCCAACGGTTGTGAAGATTCTTGAAGCAGATTCACGATCAATAATGATTGCACAACCACAATCTGCGAGTGTTTTAACTCGTCACCCAACTCTGTAATGGGAAGATGTGTGCTATTGGAGAGTCAACCACAATCATTGATCTTTGAGGCTAAAATATCAGATGATCCTGACTAATTGTGGGATTGGAACATGCACGATGTTTAATTCTCTTTTCAATCTCCGCAATTCATCCATGCAGTAGATTTGGCGATTATGCATTTGACGATCATGATTTAATCAAACTTAAACTCATTGTTTTTTGGATCAAACAAATTCATAGATCTTTGAAGCTATGAGATCTGATGATCTAGACATATTGCAGAATTGTAACTGGCGAGTAGTTTAATTCTGCTTCCGCTTCGCACAATTCATCACTACCATTGATCTGGCTTGCAGATCGATGGTCACAATCCTCCAACGATCCTCAAGCCCACAGTCACTCATATGACCATCGTCCATTACATGAGATGATCAACACTGTAAATTTCCTTGATCGTACGAATCCTGATACTTCTCACCTTTTCCTGTGCAATGGTCGACTTCTCAATATTTCCATAGATCCCGACGATACTTCTACAATGCGCTTCTTCCTTCTAAGTTTTGATCTTCATTCACTAACCCTCCTGAGATTTTATCATAGGAACATTGTTGATCCTATCGTGATCAATAATAATCAGGAATTTCTTCAGCCTATCTCTGCATTTTCTAATGTACAATGTTTTCCCTTCTGAGCTTTATGTCTTCATACTGTTTTCTCCTCCTGTTCACTTCACCTTCTGAGATTATGCTTTGGATCTCTGCATACTGTTTGACATCTTCTGCTAACTGATATACTTGTTGACATCAATGACAATCTCATCTGTGGTAATTCATCATTAACAACAGATCATCACATCGACAGTTGACATAAATGACAATATATCCAACAATCTCCCCCTTTGTCATTGAGGGCAACACACTAACTTCATATACAAAACTCCCCCTGTGATGATGCTTTCCTCTTATGAAGTTTTCTTCTTTATGAAGTTTCTCTCCCCCTTTGACATCAATGGCAAAGGGTTTTTCCTCCTGTAGTAAGGCTCTTTATGTTACTATCCATAATCTAAGCTTGGGTAACTCTTCCTGAAATCATGTTTTGCCTGCCATAACTGAATGAATCCCCCTATCAATATGCTCTCTCTCTGCTTCTGACTACTCTCCCCCTTTATTTCTGAAAGGGTAACTCTTCCTGACATGGTTTCTTTCCTTTTTGATTTACAAAGTTCTTATCTCAGTTGATTGGGATTTTGTGTTTCAAATGAGTAGTCTTCTTGATACAAATTTTTGTAGTGATCGAGTCTTTTCAAAACTTAATCTAGTTGCTTTCTTATTTACTAACCAAAACTTCCCTTGAGTTTTTACGGACTGTTCTCCCCCTTTGTTTCTAAAAGGGTATCATTTTCTGATAGGGTTTCTCCTCTTGTTATTTCTACAGGTTGTCATGTACTTCATTTTGTACATCAGAATGCTTCTTTTGCGGATGCTGCTGTCTTACTGGAACACTGCACAATTGTAGCTCATTTTATTCAGACAACTCTTGGATCTGCCCATTGATTCTCATCGATCTCTAACCAAATGTATTTGTCTTTATTCAAGATTCTTATTTAATATACATTGCTCTAAAGTTGTCTGAGACAACTTTATACTATACTTGTCACATGATTGACATTCTTTTTGCAACAATCAACTTCACTCCTATTTACTTGTTCAGTCTTTGCTATCCACATCTGTGAGTGTCTTGGTTTTTTAAACTTTGTTCTCTGATCTTCTACTACTAAAAATTCATTTTTCTTCCATGTTCCATTTACTCCTTTTGTCGTACTGTATGAAGTATTTCTCATTGACTGTTTTCTTGAGTTCCAAAAGTTATTGGCTTTGTGGCCATATCCACCACAACTATAGCATCTCTTAGTATAACAATGTGTAGCAATATGTCCAACATGATTGCAGTTCTAACATCTTATACTGTTGTTGAACCCACCAAATTGTTTTCTTCCATGATGCCTACAATCCAAGGCTTTATGACCATATTCATTACAAGAAAAACAATAACCGTTAAAGACACTCTCATACCTTATTTGATTCATCCATGAAGGAGTCTCTCTTCTGAACTTGCTTTGAGGTATATGAATAGCTTCTGGATGTCTTCCTTGTTCTGATCTTCTAAATTTTGTAGCATTTCTTTTATTCTTTGAACGTGAAGAACCTGAGTCATACATGCTTTCACTTTTTACAAATGAAGGAGCTGTTTCACACCTGTCTTCATCCTTTACAAATGAAGGACCAGTGTCAGACCTATTTTCATCCTTTACAACTAAAGGAGTTGCATCCGATTTCTTAGGAGTATTGATTTCTTCCTTGTTGTATCCAAGACCGGATTTATCATTTGGTGATCTATGACTATCCAAGATCTCATCCAGGGTCATGGAGCTGTTCAAGAACTTGATTTGGGTGTCCAACTTCTCAACCTTCTTTCCAAGATTCAGAACTTCTGCTTCCATCTCATGACATGATTCTTCCTTTTTGTCCAACTGGTTCCATACTACCTCCTCTCTCCTTTTGGCTTCTTCAAGTTGGATTTAAAGATTGACATAACTTTCCCTTAGTTCTTTTAGATCTGCAAGGTTTTTGCTTGGTTCATCATCTTCCTTCTTTTCTTCTTTTGCTTGTCTAATTTCATTTTTTAGTCTCTCGATTTCCTCTTCTTTCTCTTCTAACTAATTATTCTACTCAAATATTATCTTTTCATTGTCCTTGAGCATTTCCTTTATTTCCAAGACATGCTTTTGACTATTTTCAAGAAATTCTTTAGTGTAGTCATGAACATAGCTATTGTTGGCATAGGGGCAGACCCAGGGTTCAACGCTCAAGAGCGCACCAACAAAATCCTAACTACCAATCCTTTCGACAACACTTGCGAAGCATATGAAGTCTCACCTGAGGTAGAGGCAGGGGTGGTAACAAGACTTAGATGTCTGCAACCTTAGCTGGGACACAGGTCTATGATTATAACACTTAGAAACCATCTAGCATAGTTTATCCATCAATATTCAACCCTTACAACACTTCGAAGATAGCACAAAGCATCGCAGTGAGTACTTAGATCTAAGATAATTCATCACTTAGCCACAACAAGATAGATCGGGTTCCATAGATCAAGCACTAAGCATCTTACATATCATATCTAACATTCATTCCTATCTCAGAAGCACAAAGCATAAATGAATCTATCTAATCACATCAAGAACTTAGCCAAGAAGGAGATAAACACATTAGGTTGAAGCATAGAGCACAATACACAAAGTTACCGTGGTTCACCCCCACCCTGGGGCTACGTCCACAAGATATTCTTCTTTATTATCTCAGTCAAGCAGTTACAACACAACGCTTCAACAATCCTTTCTTTGCACAAGACATAAGATCTACACAACTCACTAGATCCTTCTTCCTTGCACTTCAGCACAAAATAACTTGCGAGCTTCTTACAATCATGCAAATAGCATTTACAAGATAGATTTGATCACACAGATCCAGTTCCTGGCACTAAGCCATCAACTATACATCACATAGATGTACTACCCTCTCTCTTTACATTGCCTAAGTATCTATTTATAGATTACAAAAAAGGGCCTAAGCATGGGTGAACCTAGGGGCCGACATCCCTTTCCCGTTACATTAACCCAAAACCCTAAAGGGACCCAAAAATAGGTCTAGTTTCCCTAATTTCTGCTTCGCATTGCGCTCCATCTTTGGCGAGCTGTCGAAGTCCCAAAATTGGTCAAATATGAAAAAATATTCTTCAAAACTTGGTCAAGGGCCAACAGGCCCCCAACACTCACCTGTGACTCGTCCCGAGTCACTCTGGTCTGATCAATTCCACCTTGAATTCCTTGAGCTTGGCTCGAGTTGCTTTGACCTGCTGCAGTGCGACAACCTCTTTCTCAGTGAATTCCTGGATCACTGTGTCATTGAGCGGTCCTTCCAGGCATTGTTCTGCAGTGATGACAACCTATTCAAGTTCATCTCCATGGCTTTCAAGTTCAATGAACAGTTGGCATGCATTGGCTGAAGTTGTTGGGAGACTTCCATCACTTTACTTTGCAGCGTATGTACCTGTTTTTGGGCTATGCGTTGTTATGCAAACCTCTTCATTCTTTCGACTGGGGTCAAAGTCTTTATTTTCACCTGTAGTGTGTCTGCATGCTTCTTTGCTTCTTGGAGTTGTGCCTCCAATGTCTACAATTCTAGATTCTCTGCAAGGGTTTCATAAGTCTGGGCACTTCTAGTGCTCAACTGCTTGCATTCCAAGGCAAAGGTTTTTAATCCGCCAACTGCTCTTCGAGGAGTGGCCTGTCTTAGATTTATTATTTCTTGTGGGGTCTTGGGCATGGTGCAGAGCTCTAGATCTATGATGCACTATTGGATTTGCTGGATTACTTCTTCCAGTTGGGTCACCTACTGTGGGAGATGGTCTTCCATATTCATTTCTGTGACCGTTACCGAGTGAAGTGCTTTGTGAACCCTTTCCTATAATTCAAGTTGCTCTGATAGAAACTGATCCTTGTGCTGCTGTAACTGTGCCTTTTCCTCATCCCACTTCACTTTCAAGGCAAGATTTTCCCATTCTGCCTCACTCTGTTGTTCTAGAAGTGCATTCTATGCTTGCATCAAAGCCTGGGTGGCTTGTGTTGTGTCTTATTGAGCTCGTTGAAGGTGAGCTTTGACTTGATCAATGATCTGGTGTAATTGAGTAGCCTCATTGCATATTCTTGATGTTCCACTTATCAAAGGCACTGTAGAAACTACTTGGTTGGACTGGAGTTCCTGCTGCACTTCTTGGAGTTCACCCTTGATTCGGTTGAATATCTCCTCCTTTTTTTCTTCTTGCTTTTCTGTGAGCTCTAGTGAAACATCATTTAGCGCAATAATTAAGAAGTCGAAGTCATCTGGGGTAAGGGTAGTTTCAAGAGTGGTTCGGGTGGCCTTAGATTTCTTTTGGGAGGAGGGATTTGTTGGTGTAATCTTTCTTTTCATGGAGGGATCCTCCTCCTCTCTAGGTGGAGTTACCTCGCCTCTATTTTTCTCAACTTCTGTGCCACCTAGTTCGTCACCATCACCTCCCTGTGCAGGTGATATCGAAGTAGTCTTCGTGGATGTGCTAGGGACATCTTTAGCTTCGTCATCCTTCTTAGTCTTGCTTGGAATAGGTGTATCTGGCATAGCTTCGGGGATTTCCACGTCGGAAATGTCTGTGGGGTCTACTGGAACAAGGAGGTCCGCCAACCATTCCTTGGTAATCTCCTCCAAGTCATCTTCTATCAGCTTGTAGTAGGATTGGAGCTACTGTTTGTGCTCACCACCGTGCACTGTAATATAGGCGAAGTGGAAGTCAGTGCTGAATTTCATCAAAGGTCTAAACCTATGAAGTACGTTTGGGGTGATTCGCGGTGTAGACTGAATTTCATTCTTCAGTTGGTTGAAATAGGTGTGGAAGACAACATTGGACTGCATTGCTTGTTCATGTCACTAGAGTACCATAACGCACAGAAATTTGTGGCTAGTGGTTTGAAAGGTTCGATATTCAGAAAAGTGGCTCCCTCTAGCAGTTCCCAAGTGATGAAAGCAATGAGTATGAGCAACCAACTAAAGTAGAACTCATACGCTTGGTCTAGCGCTCCTCTACAATCTAGCTCTAACTGGTTTACAAGATACTATGCCCAATTCATTTGTAGTCCTTCGGTGCACTTCCCTATGAAGTCATCTATGAAGCCAGTCACCTGTGTTGGTCTGTTCTTGTGAACTAACTTACCCGCGATCAACTGACAAGAAAGGCACACTGCGACACTCTGAATAGAGGCTACCTTGTAGCCTCACGTACCCTTCTCTACATCGCCATAAGTTTCTTTTATCTGCTGTGCTAGTGCTCAGTATGAGGTCTTTCCTAGGTAAAAGTCTTGTGGGTCAGGGCCTTGCATGCTAAGTCCTATGATCCGATTGATCAGAGTTAGATCCATAGTGATGCAGCGGTCCAACCATAAGTATCCGTCGTGGTAGTAAGACAACAGTGACTTGACGCATGCATTGACTTCCTGGTGTCTGCCGAAGTGAGGGATGTTCATTATGTTGAGCAATGTGGATTGCGTGAGGTTCTGGGTCCAGGACTGCGGGAAAATCTGAGGATTTATGCCTGTGGTCTTGTTTAAGTACTTATGCAGAGCTAACATGTTGTATATTTTGCGATCTCTAAGGTTAAAATCACTAAATTTCAGTGCTGTGAGCTTATCCTGGTCAGCACATACTGCGCACACCCCTTTCGGAAGATACACGGTGATGAAGGTGTACTCAAAGTCTCTGGGTACATTGTTGCGATTAATCTTACTGCTCAAAGGTGGTATGTAAACCGACAGAATGTGTGGGATCAACTTGGCATTTGCAATATTGTCTCTATGCTTTGTTCTTGTCTCGGTCCTGGTTCTGGAAGGTACTGCTCTACGAGCAGTGGAGGGAGAAGCTTGGAATCCTCCTGTTGATGATTCTTGCACACCTACATACATCCTTCTTTTTGACATGACTCTATCAGTCATTAAGTCAATCAAAACTTTTCAACTACTTTCTCAACAATGCTGAGCTCATCCTACATACAA
This sequence comes from Picea mariana, assembly GCA_032191745.1. Classification (NCBI taxonomy): domain Eukaryota; kingdom Viridiplantae; phylum Streptophyta; class Pinopsida; order Pinales; family Pinaceae; genus Picea; species Picea mariana. Next base: position 8,617 of record JASDQU011401526.1, on the reverse strand, counting down.
GCTTGGGTCAACTAGCTCAGGTGTGAAAATGAATTCAAAGACTATGATGAATAGTATGGGAACAAGGCAATGATTGCAGGGTGAAGTAATCTCAAGTTTTGGGTTCAAATTCTCATTTAGAAAAAGTATTTTCGATGCGTGGTGCGACGAACTAAGTAGGGAAACTTAGCAACGGTTGACTTGCAACGGGTAAAAGGCTACATTAACTGATGTTTTGTCCATATGGCATGGTATAATGGTCTAGTGGTGAGCCATAAAGGCATTTTGACCCATTCAGAGTGGAATTCAAATGATTATATTGGCTTCCAATGGCTATATTTTTGTGCCATGGCGAAGTGCCATAGGTCATTGTTCTGATATCCTGGCGAAACTCAATTCCTGTGATTTTTCCTTCTGCGAAGTTTCCTCTGGAGTCTTCTGTAATTTTCTGATTTTGGCCCTCTTCTTACTTAGCTTCCTAGCCTTTTTCCTTGTAAGCTTCGTCTCGGTCATCCTTTTTCCATTCTGATTCTTATCTTCTCTTGACATAGTCACTTCGCGCTGCTTAGGTTCTGTCTTCAAATCCAAGGGTAATACTCCTTCATCATATGGATTAGGTATTTTGGTCTTCTGTGGTTTCCATTATAACTTCAATACCCAGGTCCCTGGTGTTCAATGGATTAGGTCTATCGTCTTGTTCTTTCATCAAGTAGGAGATCCTTCTAGACATAAATTCCATAAGTTCTTGCTTCTTCTGTTCTAGAGCGTCCTTTTCTTCTTATCTCTGGATCTGGTCTTTTTCAATCCAGATCTTGCCTAACAAAGATGGAAATGGGGCGTGGTCCTCAATAAATTTAATAACTTTGAATTCTTCCTCTTTCGAAGTTCCATGGGCACTCATAACTATCTGGGTAATTCTGCCACATAGGGTTTCCCAAGTGCTTTCTATCATAATGTTCATCGATGTTCCCTCATCCAGAGCTAAGTGAATGTCAAATTATCCTATTCTTACTTTTATTTTCTCCTTTTCTTTGAATATTTATGACAAAATGACATCCTTATGCTCATCTAGGGTTTCTTTGATTTTCAGTAACATGATCTCTGATTCTTTCTGGTGTTCTTCTATAATTTTAGTCTCTTGATCTCCTTCAAAGTTTGCTTGTTCCATATTCATCTTTTCAAGTCTAGCAATCATTTTAGGGCAATCCAATACTTCATGGTCCATATCTTTACAATAGAGGTAGCTAGGGTTTCTCCTAGGGCATTCCTTAGCAAGATGTCCTAGTCTTCTGCAATTGTAGCAAAGAGTTAATCCTCTCTTTCTCTTCAATGATCCCCAACTCTTTTTGTACTGCATGCTAGGATCATAAGGGCTAGCCTGCAAAAACTTTTTTCTAGGGTCCTGCATCCATTGGTTAGTCCAAAAAATCTTTCTATGCATAGGTATAACATATCTTTCACTATTCCTATCAGCTCTATTCATATCAAACTTTCTTTTATCTAACAATGCTCTAGTTTTTAAGCTAAGACAAAGTTTATCAAGCATAACTAAATCCATACGATAGAAATAAAATTTTTCACTTATTTGCTTCCACGGGGTACAAAGCTTTCAGATCTAAAACTTGAACTATTCTTACCTTTACTAGAGGATAAAGCTTACAGATCTTACCTCTTTTCTATAGAAATTTCTACTTTTACCTTTCTTAGGGCACAAAGTGTTCATATCTCACTTCTTTTCTTCAGTATCAACCTATTTTCTTGTAGATATGACCCTTTTACTTCAGATCTGACCTTTCTTTCTTGACACAAAGCTTCGAAGTTCAAGTAGAATACTGTGCACTAGGGAAACAGATCTACGCACATAGCTTATTTTTCACAAAGATTTTTCTTCTTTAGCTCCCAGCAATCATAGTTTCAGGTCCCGACAATAGAACCATTTGTTGTTACAGGGACAAACCCAGGGTTCAACACTCAAGAGTGTACCAACAAAACCTAACTACCAGCCCTTTCGGCAACACCTGTGAAGCAGATGAAGTCTCACCCGAGGTAGAGGTAGGGGTGGTTGCTTGACTTAGATGTCTGCAACCTTAGTTGGGACACAGGTCTACGATTATAGCACTTAGCAATCATCTAGCATAGTTTATCCATCAATATTCAACCCTTACAACACTTCACAGATAGCACATAGCATCGAAGTGAGTACTTAGATCTAAGATAATTCATCACTTAGCCACAAAAAGATAGATTGGGTTCCACAGATCAAGCACTAAGCATATTACATATCATATCTAACGTTCATTCCTATCTAAGAAGCACAAATAATAAATGAATCTATTAATCACATCAAGCATTTAGCCAAGAAGGAGATAAACACATTAGGTTGAAGCACAGAGAAAAATACACAAAGTTACTGTGGTTCACCCCCACCCTGGGGCTATGTCCACAAGATATTCTACTTTATTATCTCAGTCAAGCAATTACATCACAGAGCTTCAACAATCCTTGCTTTGCACAGGACAAAAGATCTGCACAGCTCGCTATATCCTTATTCTTTGCACTTCATCATAAAACAACTTACGAGCTTCTTACAATCCTGCAAAAAACATTTAAAATATACATCCGATCACACAGATCCAATTCCCGACACTAAGCCATCAGCTATAAATCACATAGATGTACTATCCTCTCTCTTTACAATGCCTAAGTATCTATTTATAGATTACAAAAATGGGCCTAAGCATGGGTCAACCCACGGGCCGACATCCCTTTCCCATTACATTAGCCCAAAACCCTAAAGGGACCCAAAAATAGGTCTAGTTTCCCTAATTTTTGCTTCGCGTTGTGCTCCATCTTTGGCAAGCTGTTGAAGTCCCAAAATCGGTCAAATACGACCAAGTATTCTTCAAAACTTGGTAGAGGGCCAACAACTATAGTCTGATTTATTATGGTCATATAGGTATTCACAGAGACTCTAATCAACCTTTTGTTTGGCCTTTGATAGTTCTTCTTCTACTTCTTTCATGGGATAGATGATAACAAAACATTCTTCTATTGTATCTAAATCTTCTGCTTTATTTGCAGGGGAGATTTTAATATCAACATTATTGCAATCAGAATATTGTGAAGAGTCTTTACCTCTATTGATGACTGATTCTTCCTCTTTATCCTTGATAGGAATGTCTTCTGTGTATTCTCTTTTAATTTTATACATCTTCATGGGAGGAAGATAAAATTGTTTGGAGGTATCATCACAACACATGTCATCAATCTGAGTAATAGGACTTGATCCTTTAACAATGTGTACTTGTTCATATTCAAGGCTAAATTCGTTTGAAGGAATTCTTTGTAGATTGAGAACTTTATTAAGGGCTTCAGTGAGTTTCTTGAATTTTTCAACAATCTTAATTTGATCCTTTAGTTGTTTACACCTTTGTTTATATTTTCTCAGATCATCCAATGCACACTCAAGATTAGCTTCAAGATTGACTTCTGATTCAATGTTTGAGTATTCTTCATCACTAGAATTGTTGTAGACATAACTTTGTTCTGATTGAAATGCTTCATTTGAATTCTTATTTGAGTAGAGGTCTTTCATCTTGTCCCAAAGTTCTTTTGCAGAATTACATTCACCTATCTTTTCTTTGACATCATCAGGTAATCCATCAAGGATTGTATTCATTGCCATTGAGTTACTTTTCTTGGCTTTCTTTTGAGCTAGAGTCCTTACTCTTCTTGGTGGGAAGTAATCACTGATCGTTGAATTCCATACATTAGGTCGCAATTCCTTCAGATGACTTTCCATTCTTGTACTCCAAAATATTGATGTAGGAGCATCTCTCCATGTCATCTAGCCAGCCAGCCAGCCACGTCGAGCGTGTGCATTCAGGATGAAGAGAGAGGCGTAGTCCTCATTTAAATATGAATTGAATGTAATTGAATTGCTTAGGCTGTTGAGTTGGGAATTCGTGCCTTTGTGCAGGCATAGGTAGATCATCCTTTAATGTTTGTAAGGCTGAGATCTAGATCCGGATGCGGACTAGACAACCCATTCAATGTAATTTAATAGGGTAGGTAGATTGGAGGGAAGCGCTTGAAGAGACCCATCAGGTAAAAGAGATTTCGGATCTCATTTTGTGTAAGGAAAAGAGAGTAGGAAGAGAAGTGAGGTAGTTGGAGAGGATCTGCGAGTAGAGAGCAGAAGAGAGAAGAGCCGAGACCTTGTTACAGGCCGTGCTCAGGAACACCATGTACAAACAGGCATTTGCCATTTTAATACAAAGAGCAGTTTTTCCTGCATTACTATGTGTTATGTGGATGTCTGTGAGTGTTCTTTATGTGTTGTAGATGTATGTTAGGCATTTGTAGGAGTGTGTTTGATTCCCAGGTTTGAAGGTCTTTGAGGCTTCACGCCAAGAGGGTGTGACAGAACACTGCGGGTTCTGATAGCCGTGCACAGAGGTTGCACTTCTGAATTCTGCGGGTTCAGACAAAGACGTGTTGCGGCACAAGAAATAGAATCAACAACTCAGGAGAAAGACCTCAAGGTTACTGAACACCTTGGAGGCAAGGCTGTGTAGGAGAGACACAGTTGCAGACAGAAGTTTTGAGGAGTTCTGTGAAGCTCTGCCAAGTGGACATTGAGCAGGTGCAAAGAGTGCACAGAGGGAGAACTCTGCTGTGAGTTCAGAAAGAAGAAACATGATCACTGAGGACTCTGAGAGCTCTGCCAGGTGGGCATTGAGCAAGTGCATAGGTGCATAGGAGGACAAAACTGCTGAATGTTCTGGGATAAGATACTTTTCTAGGTGGGCATTGAGTAGGTGTGCAGACAGGCACAGGAGAAGATAACTCTTTGAGTTCTAGAATTTAGAGGAAGAATCCACTGAGGGATCTTCACAGGGTTGCTGAGCACCCTGAAGACTCAGCAAGGAGTTGCTTGAGTGGAAGGATAGCCAGGAGGGAATCCAATTTCTCCATCTATGGGAGAAGAAAGAAGGATAAAATCCTTTAGGGGTCTGAGTGGTTGAGAAGTTCAGGAGGGATAGCACTGTGTTTGCGTGAAGACTCTGCAGAAGCGCAGACATCGGAATCCTTTGAGGATTCGGGAGGAATAAGCTCAGGAGGGCGAGTGCTTTCAGGCACAAAGTGTGGCTGCAAGGAGTGCAGAGGTTGAAGAACTCTTTGGAGGAGTCCAGAGTTCCTAGAAGCTCAGGAGGAACAATGTTTTTACACACGCTGGCGAGAACTCAGAGTGAGGAGTTCGCAGAGGAGAAAGGGAGCAAAGGTTGAGGCCTTTGGTTTTTGAAATTCTTCCAAATCTGGGAAGAAGGAGTGTGCAAGCTCAGGAGAGCATAGCAGCTGTCGAATCGACGGAAAAAAGAGATCTGGACCATTGGTTTCTATGTTCAGGAAGGAGCAGGAGAAGTGCATAGAAGGGGGAGATCGTGAGCCGTTGGATCTCATTCAAAAATCCCATCAGCTGTTGGATCGGACATGAGGTGCACGGGGTTTAACCCTTCTCATTCCAGTGCGAAAGTCCCGAAGGGCATTTGGGCATCGAGATATCAACACTCAGGATATCGGAGGTCTTGAGGTCGAGAAAGCTGGGACATTTCAAGTCCCAGAACAATGAAAGAATCGTAGCCGTCCATTTGAGGGAGGACGTGTGTCACGTGATCATCCATTTTGGATATCCAGGCATTGGCTCATAGAGGTGAGTCGCGTAGCCATCGGGATATCAACGTTCACGATATTGGGAGTCATGACAATAAGAAATTGGGCAAATCCATGTTGGAAATCCTGGGAATGATCTGAGCCGTCCATTAGTTGGGGACACGTGGTGGAGGTCTAGACTATCGGAGAAAGTTCCGACAGGGGAATCGTCAATCGGGAAATCACGAGTCGGGATATCGAGAATCCCGTGGACAAAGTGTTTATGCATTTTGACATTGCAATGTCCGAAACCCCGATACAAGAGATAAGACTGCGGTCTCGGGGGATAGTGGTCATATGGGCCAAGGGCTTAGCCAGGAGGGCTAACACGTAAACTGCCGTATCGACAAATTGGAGATCGGGAGATTGCGGGGACAGAGGTTTGTGACGTCGAGGATCACGAAACCTCAAATCCCGATAAGGAGATAAGACTGTGGTCTTACGAGGACTAGTCATATGGACTAGGGGACATAGCCAGGAGGGGCTAAGGCACGTAAAGAGAACATCAGAAAATCAGAGATCGAGAGTCCGTGAGGACAGGAACTCTCGACACCAGAAAAGAAGAAACCACAAAACCCAAAACTGAGTCGGGAAAAGGTCACAGGCGCGTGCAGAGGCTGTGACAGACAAAAGAGAAGGACCTGTGGATCGTGTTTTTAGCAGAGATTCCATGGAGGAATCGAAAGAGATAATTCGGCTTGCATGAGGAATTGAACGATCCTGAGAGTGGACGTAGAGGGCGGCGTATTAGGCATCTTCATCAAGTGGTATCAGAGCCTGATTCTTGTCTGTATATTTCAGACGAGGGAGGCATAAGAGGTAAAGAGCACTCTGATACGCATCAAGTGGTATCAGAGCTTGATTTCATCTGTATATTTCAGGTGAAGTGAGAAGGTAAAGGAAGATAGAGCATTGGAGACTCTGTGGTGGTTGTTTGCAGGTAAGCAAGAAGCGGTTGAGAAGATAGTCAGGGAGACTGTAGTAGGATGAAGCTGGAAACACTCTCAGTGTGGAGTGACAACAACAGGTTTGCTAGGAGAGAAGGGCACGTAAAGAGAACATCAGAAAATCAGAGATCGAGAGTCCGTGAGGACAGGAACTCTCGACACCAGAAAAGAAGAAACCACAAAACCCAAAACTGAGTCGGGAAAAGGTCACAGGCGCGTGCAGAGGCTGTGACAGACAAAAGAGAAGGACCTGTGGATCGTGTTTTTAGCAGAGATTCCATGGAGGAATCGAAAGAGATAATTCGGCTTGCATGAGGAATTGAACGATCCTGAGAGTGGACGTAGAGGGCGGCGTATTAGGCATCTTCATCAAGTGGTATCAGAGCCTGATTCTTGTCTGTATATTTCAGACGAGGGAGGCATAAGAGGTAAAGAGCACTCTGATACGCATCAAGTGGTATCAGAGCTTGATTTCATCTGTATATTTCAGGTGAAGTGAGAAGGTAAAGGAAGATAGAGCATTGGAGACTCTGTGGTGGTTGTTTGCAGGTAAGCAAGAAGCGGTTGAGAAGATAGTCAGGGAGACTGTAGTAGGATGAAGCTGGAAACACTCTCAGTGTGGAGTGACAACAACAGGTTTGCTAGGAGAGAAGACATGGATAGCGCCATGGATACTGAGGACCATAGGCATGCTGGGAAGAAAAACAAGGCAGAAAAGCTTGCAGAAATGGATAAAGAGCTTTCCGAAATAAGAGCAGACATAGAAAGGCTCGAACAGAAGGTGCGGCAGGATAAGAAGCCGAGATGGGTGTATGAATGGCCCATGAAGGAGACGAAGGTAAAATGGCTAGTCAAGGAGTTGATGGTCAGAAGGCAACATAGGCTGTTAAAAGGATGGTTGAGGTATGCTAAGAACCTCGATGGACCTGAAGAAATGGTTCAGATATGTGAACCAGAAACTGGGAGAAATTTCAGTGAATTGGGATCAACTGAGGATCTCAAGAACTGCTAGAAGGGTAGAGAACAAATTCCAGTTTTCCAGGTGGGCAATGAGTTGAGATCACTGCAGTATCTCAGAGACTGTCATGAGGAAAGCCAAGGAATTTCACATTGCCAGCTGGGCAATGATATGAGGTCACTGCAGGATCTCGAAGACTGCTAGGAGGGCAGTGGAAGCATCTCGGATTGCCAGGTGGGTAGAGATGAGAATTTGAGACTATCTGAAGGTCTCATGGACTTGGAGGTGAGTTCAATTCAGCAAGGAGTGCTGATGAAGATGGGATCAATTGATCTCATAATCCGCCAGGAGAGCAGCGGAAGCATCCCATATTGCCAGGTGGGCAGGGATGAGTGGATGAGTTTTGATCAGCCCGAGGAGGTGACAGAGCAGGTGAGTTTAGATCATCATGTGTAGCTGACAGAGGAGGAAGATCAGGATAATCTTCTGATGATTGGGGGAATTGGAGTATTCCTACCACTTGTCCAGAAGGAGGCAGAAATCTGTGTTGCAGATGCAACAACAACAGAAGAACAGTCAACTGATACTGTCAAAGAGGAATTGGAGTAGGTGTTTGAGATTGCCCAAGCACAAGCAGGAGAAGACGGAGAGGATGATGAGCATTCTGAGGAATAGCTCAATCTTTCCACCCAGGAAGCTGAAAAGACTACAACATGGGAGTTTGCAGCAACAGAAGAAGAAGAGGCAGACATCATTTGTTTTTCTGATCTGTGGGAACAAATTGAAACCCTGGAAGAGAGGGTGAAAGTGCAGGGTGTGCACATCCAACAGGTGAAGTTGGAAGCTGATGAAGAAGGCATGGGAGATCACAGTGACCTACCCATGAGCCAAAAATTTTTGTAGCTGGGGAGACTGCAAAAATAGGACCAGCCACTGAAGCAGTTGGACGAAGTGGTCGAGGTGATCAGAAGGCTGATGTTGAGGTTAGCAGAAACTGCCAACGAGGAAAGGCTGGGTAGAA
>JASDQU011401525.1:21313-33913 GCA_032191745.1 Picea mariana | reverse complement strand
TGTCTATCTACAATCAACATTGTATTTCATTTTTATTATTTTCATTGTACAATGTTTAATATTACATTCCTTACCCCACAACCATACATTGTATTTACCCACAACCATACATTGTATTTAAAACACACATCACTAAATCAAGGATCAAAAATAGGGTTTACAAATGAGGCCTCACCCTAAAACTCTAACAAGTGCACTATTTCCATATTAATATTGTTGTTGTGGGAAATTTGTTAATTGAGTGTGTGAAAAACCCTAATCTAGTTGGTTGTGTAACTAGGTATAGACAAAATGGGAAATAAAGTAAAGAACGAGACAAGAGAATCACGTGCAAGCACTACCTTAATCCCTATCTTATGAATTAAAGAAATAAAGGCATGGAGTAATGGGTTCAATACTAATATCTAACCTTTAAACACAAATAATTATGGGAACAATTATTTTTATTAACTTAAAATGTAGAAGGCAATAGAGACTCTTGGAGAGAGCCCTTTTCATAGCAAGTGGGATCCAAAGATTCTCTTTGGGAGGGTCCTTTTGTATCCTTGTGTGCTCAAGCTCCAAATCTTGGTAGATTAAAATGGAGAGCTCCTTATGTGAATGGATAGTGGTAGGAGATAGTGTGAAAGAAAGAAAATCTCAATGGTGGACAATGAATAATAGTTCAAATATCTCCAATGGAATGCCGACAACATAACCTTGCTCTTCTTCTCTCTATGTGAAATGAAACCTAATTACCTTTATTTTCAGGTGAATAATGAAACACCCCAGTTTAGATGTAGTTTCCATGTGAAACCTATCAGTATTAATGAGAGCTCGTGAGATTAGTAGAGATCATGGAAGACTAAATCAAAGATATTAATAAAAACAGTGTTTTGAAAAGGCCTACAAATACCCACTATGCTCCTTAAACAATCACATATGCATTAATGAGCCATGGATTAGCCCCTTTTTCCTTAAAAAGGTTCATGTAATTATCGAGGGATTTTCTGCATGGTGCATGTAGAAGATGGAGGAAAACTTGTGCACCACAAAAAATGTTCAACCTATAGTTTGACTGGGCTAAGTGAGGTACAATAAGGTCACATGATGATGAGATGGGGTGCATAATGTGGACTATGACTGCAATAGTTTGGTATCTAAGAAAAACTACTCAAATTGTATAGGTGAGCAATATTAGGTTTGATAATAGTTGCACCATGATGTATGTGGTTAGGTGTAGTTCATATAGCCAAAATAAATCATGGCTTCTTATCCAAAAAATGGAAAGGACAAGATAAGGATCAAAGTTTGGAAGAGGAAGGACAAACTATAAATATATCAAGAGACCGCCTTAAAAGAAATCAATGAGGTAAGGTTTGTACACGAACTTAATATCAATGAGGCAAGGTTTGGGCATGCCTGTGATCATGAAGATGTCTCAATATAATATGGGATCATAGCAACATGGGGCCAAATCATAAGTACATTAATATGTCCCAGTAGAATGGGTTGTGTGAAATGGGAACATATCAAAGTAAACAAGCATTACCAATATTGCATCCTATCTAAACATGTGAATGAACATTGATGAAATATAAGAGGGTAAACAACCACAAAATACCTACTAAACAAAAGAGGTACAAGACCTAGAAAGGGTTGATTGGATGAAATCTCAAATTAGAGACTCAAAAATTGTTGAATAGAGACAAACAGATCTTAATATCTACAATTGGAACTAGGACACTAAATCTAACACTAGCTAAGACATGTAGGGAGTTATAAGTCTATTGTTATTTAACAATAGCTAGAACATTAAAACCACCTATTAGCACATAGTACATGTAGGGGTTAAAATATTTTTGGATTTGTCTTGTTTTGAGTCATAGGGTCTTTTAATTTTAGGCATTAGGTTTTATCTCATGTCATAAGTCATGTTTGATTTTTTCCATGAGCATAGTCTTGTTTTTATTCTTTGTAAGAGCCTTGGTGTCATGGTATTGTTTCTAATCATGAAGTAAATAAGGGTCATCATGGGTCACACCCCTGGTCTTAAAATCATCATCATCATATGTCTTGTCTCATAGGTATGTACAAAAGTTCCATTATGTCATTTTTCAACCGTTTGAAGGTCAAGTGGGATGTCATATCTACTTGCTGCAAACTCATCTAAAAGTTTGCAATCCATCAATAAGTACCTCATGCACTAAGTTCTCATAATTTTACTTTAGAAATGTGTGGGGAAAGATCTCATTGTTTTCAGTGCATTCAATTCATTATGATTTTCAGGATTGTTTCAAGGAATGACTCTAACAGTTTGAATGAAGTGCGCTACCATAGTTTGAAAATTGGCGCTATGAAATGGATGTTGTAGATAAAAGGATTGGATGCTTCCACCTGAGACATCATCCCAAGTTCTAAACACACCAGGTACTCCTTTGGTGATTGAATGTTGTTTAATGGTTGATTGAAACTGCAGGATGTTGTATTTTGTCCCCATGCTGCAAACTATTTTAATACTTTATGCGCTGCCAACTCTCTGCACTATTTAGAATTCACAATTTTGGTATCCTACACCCTGGAATTTTTCAATATTAATATACCAAATCAACACATTAAATTTTCCCCTTGCCATCAGAAAAATTACCCACTACCAAATGTGCGCTACAAATTGTCCATTATAAACCGTGCGTTGAAAATTGTGTGCTACAGCTTGGCACTGTGAACCCCCTGTCTTTTGAAAGAATAAACCCTTGGAAAATTGAGATTCATCTCAGGCCGAGGCTTTAACCAGTCACGTATATCTTTCTCGTCAGACAGGGAAAGTCTTGCCAGTCTTTCATAAAAACCTAGTTCAAATTGTGTTGCAGAATCGCACTGTGAACTCGACTGTTGGCACTGCAAGCCCTATGTTTTACACATAGTTGTTTCATTCTTCTTGTTTGGATTTTCATCCTAATTGAATTGTTGTTCCTCTTTATCACTCCATACTTGCAACTTTCTCAACTTCACACTATTGTTGTGTATAATATTTTTAGTCAGGTAAGCCCGAAGTGTGCTAGCTCTATAAACAACCCTAAAATTTCCTGTTTTATTCTACATTTCTCATAGCAGTTGTCATTAAAGGTTACAAGAGGTATTGAAAATAGTAATTATGTCCAATCAACAAGGAAATTATATCCACAAAGGGGAGATATTGTGAGAGCTGAACCACATGACATGCAACTCATCGATTCTGAACCATTTTTCAAGGAAGCTTTCTAGAGGGTGGGTTGCCTCAATTTTTGTTAGAAAATGCAAATAGGACATATTGAAGTAGCTAAGAAGTTTGTACTCAATTTCAGTGGGACAAATACTAAGGTGGGGATGTTGGAGTTTGAAGTCTTTGAGCAATCTATTTATGTAGCCACAGAGATACCTGATTGTGGTGACAAGTGGTTTAAAAACATTTCCTTAAACTCTTCTTTCTCCAAGGAATTCCCTAAACCTGAATATCAAGGAGACAACATATCTAAAGGAGTGCCCAGAAGTCACACACTGGAATATTTTGACAAGATGTTCAGGGTCATCCAAAGGTACTTCACATGTGAATGAAGGTTCAATATGGTATATCAATACCATATTAGATTACTACTACACTTCATTAGGGAAAAGTACATGAACCTTCCCTTTTACCTTTTTATGTGTATTGGCAAGATGTTAGATAAATTCCAAGCTAAGTCCAAGCGGGTGGACACCAGTGTTTTTCACTCTGGTTTAATCAAGATGTTAGTACTGGAAGAGTTGAAGAAGACTAACACTAACTAGGAGACTTTCCTAACTGCATCATATTTTCATCTAGATATTGCTCCTACACCATAGTCCAAAAGACAAACAGCTACCCCTGTTGAGAAGGCTGTGCATTCAAATTTAAGCAAGAAGAGGAAGATGACTAGAAGTGATAAATCTTTTTAGGTTATTGTTGACGAGCATATGTGAACACACCTTCAACGAGAAGGGAAGGTCCAGTCTGAGGTTGTCTAAACAACCTAATTCGTTTAAGACCTTGGCAGGTTTTACGGCTCCATTAGCCGATGGGTAGAACTAAAGTAAACTATGAAAAAAAAACAAAGATAACTATCTACCTACATGAAATTAATATGTACATTCACTAATATATTTATGTTTTAATATATAAATATTACAAGCCTTTATTTACAAGATACACAATATGCATATATATACAAGGTTTATATAAATCCTTGTGAAACTAATTGCTAAATAGAATTTAAGTACCAGATAAACATACAAAAACTATTCTAAAACTAATTACTAATTTAATTAAAGAAAAATCACACAAAAAGGGAATGAATGTAAATTTTAATGATATAACTTAAATGGGAAAAGAAGTTCAAGTTCAAATGTTAAATCACATTCATTCGATAAAAATAAACAAACTAAACTAATAAAGACAAACTAACATGTTATTGATCAACAACCAAAATCAAACTATAATTGTGCCTTTCTGTAGAAATCTGCTCCTGCAACCTGATGTTCAAGATAAATCTATGATAGTCAATTCTTATATTTTTCAGACCTTAAAGATATCAAAGAAAACTCTAACATTTCAAATCCCATTAATAATACAGATATAAAACTTTATGTTTTGTTAACCCCAAGTGAGGATATTAATAATTCTTTACATTAAGAAATAAATTTCTCAATTAGATAAATGGATCTATGCAAATCTAAAATACATAAATAAATTCAATATATCTTTAATATTCACATCACACAAACACATTCACCTGAAATTATACAATTTTGGGACTAAGGACTAATAAAATATTGGTAAAATTAACGCATAAATAGTAGCAATTAATCATGCAATGATCCAGCAGACTAAATCTAGCCCAAATCTATACATAATCAAAATAGTTGGAGAAATATAAATCACGATACCCATATTATAAAATACACACTGAAATCCTCAACTCAAAGGTCAAAAGCTTTGGTTAAAGTGTGATTCTATATTCCTCAATGAAAAATTATGTAGTCCATATCTCCAAAATTTTAGCCATGTTCAGTCTCCCAGTAGACAAGAGTATTTAAACAATAAAACCGATCAAACCCTCATATCCATATGATATAGGTGAATCTCCCAAAATAGAGAGTTTGAAACTAATTTCTAATCTCAGTTCATACAACAAAATCTATAACAACTTAATCAAAAGTTTTTAATCATAGTTTTCCAAAAATATATTCAAAATTTGCAAATAAATCCAACTCTTTCAACAAGATACTTTGTAATTCTCAATAGGAAATGAATAAACAATATTGTAGATCCTCCTAGGAATATGGAAATGAAACAAAATAAAACCAATTAAAATCTTATTCACTAATTTAAGACAAGCTACAAAACCCTTGATTCTGTAGCTAGTCTAAATCTAAAAAAACTAAATCTTAATGAAGCAAAATTAGAAAACACAAATATCTATTTACCAATCAATCGAAAAAGAAAATTCCTAAGCTAATCTAAAATAATAACAAGGAAACTTATAACTAATATACACAAACTATAAAAACATTTACCAAATTAAATGTTTGAAAAAAAAGACTTGTGAATTTCTGAACCCACATTGGCATTGACATTTGTCAACCTTTTAAATAAAGACATTACCAGATTTCCTAGGTCTTTAAATTGTTCGAGATATGTTGTTGTTCCTTTTCTATATATCTTTCTTTATCTTTTACATCATCGTGTATGCCAGAGAAAACCCTCACAGTCTCAAATAAAAGGGGGTAAATTAGAGACAAAATCATATGGGGATGACCTTCCTCTGGTATGTTGAATTATTTCCTCAACCAAAATAGATTTTATGATAAATTTCTCTTTAGAAAACATGGAATATCTATGAAATCGCTTCGTTTATGAAGAAACTAACCTCTTGGAAGGTAAATGACCCCATTTTGGAGATGGTTTTTTAATAGTTTTGTCAAAAGATTCACCGTTTTCCCAGAATCCATCCTGCAAAATCATGTCTCAATTCTACCACGAATTTGGAATCTATTATTCTATTGCGAGTAAGTAAATCTTGAGGGGCATTCGGTTCTGCCTTAATACATGAGCCATATTTTCAAATGTAAACTAGGAGGCAAAGCAACATTCTTAATGAAGGGGAAAACGGTGTGACACCAGTAGACCAAACCAATATACAACGAATGGGGTCGGGCAAACATACCTGATTTCAAGCACAAATTCGAAGGTCTGAGAGTATTCTCCCATTATCTCCCACTCCAAGAACTGATTATTTCCTGTAAGCCAAAGGTCAGGGAGATCAAACACCATGAAACTCATGTAACCCTCGCAACTTTCCACGAACTAACAACCCAATTCCAAGGAGATTAACACACATAGTGTAATGATTCATTTTGATGGTGAACATGTCAAGGTATAGGAGGTTTTCATTATTAACCATTAAATTCTGATACGACATGTGTAAGCGCCTAAGGGTCATATCGAGAGCGTTAAGAGAGTTGAGGTTTAAACCTTGTCTCCAATTCATTTGTTAAACATATCAAACAAGGTTTCAATGCATACATTAACCCATGGATTCTTTTAAGCCAAAAACCCATACCCTTTTTAAGATCGACCTAAGTTCCTAGGAGGAGGTCCATACTTCATCTAGAGATACAATTCATGGTCCTTTAATTAGAGACAAGTCTTCCATCTAGATATAGAGTAA
Organism: Picea mariana; assembly: GCA_032191745.1. Classification (NCBI taxonomy): domain Eukaryota; kingdom Viridiplantae; phylum Streptophyta; class Pinopsida; order Pinales; family Pinaceae; genus Picea; species Picea mariana. The sequence goes on along the minus strand of JASDQU011401525.1, from coordinate 27,209 downwards.
CTAAAGCATGAAAACAAAAGTTACAAACTAATACAAAGGGAAAAGATTACAAGATTTTGGTTGAATGTTTGCACGAGATAAAGGTTTCAATTTCATGCTTTGCAGTCATGAAACTGAAAAGCGAAAGCAATCAACAAATCAGACGATCATGTTCTCGTAATAATAAAATCCAAATTCAACAATAACACCTTCACAAAAGAGACCTAGTCAATCTGATGCAAATAGATCTATTGGACAACAAGTTTAAGAAGTGATTTTGCGTTTCAAAGGGAAATGAAAACAAAATGCTAGTTGGGCATCCAACAATTACTGATAAAGCTGCTGAAGGTGGTCCCTCACAACATCCTGACAAATAAATTTCACCTATGGAAAAACCTACACCCATGAAAATACCATCAAGCAAAGAAAGGAGTTTGAAAGGAAAAAAACTTGTCTTTTCCCCATCGGATGTTGCAGAAACAGTCAAATTTAGAAGACCTTTTACTAGATTAGAAACTAAACAACATGTTCCTATGGAAGATAGTACATAAGAAACTTCATCTCAACTAAAGGACAAAGCTCAGTTTTCCAATCATCCCATGAATATTATTGATATCAACACTCCTCCTTATGAAAGTAATCCTACTTTCAAAAGACTCAAGTGGCAACTTAAGGATGCAAAAAACTGAAATTGACAAGTTAAAAAAGGAAAGTTTGGAGGCCCAAATTAAGCTGAAGGATATGTTAGATCTATATGAGGAGACTATTGATAAATTAAGGTTCATAGTTAAGAGGTCTTTTCCCCTTCACAGGAAACTCAAGAATGTATATAAGCGGAAGAGAGCTTGCCAAGCTAAGATCGGGAAATTAAAAGTAGAGTTGCATCCCTTCAAAGAGAAAGTAGCAAAAAGGAATATAGATATGTTGGATAAGGTGGCTACTAGAAGGACTACCAGAACCAAAAGATGAATATATGATAATATTTCACATCAACATCATTTTTGTCATTGTTTACTTTTTTCATGCAGTTACAACACTAAGCATGATTTTGGATTTTGAGCCAAACTTAGCATCTTCATATGTTTTTTCCAAGGTTACTTCATGTTGTAAGGAGTTTGTATAATTTGTAGAAGGATTATCCCACTTCTGATGCAAGTTTTAAAGGTTGGAATATTTTTTGTAAGTAAACATGCTTCTACAGGAAAGTTTGCAGTGTCGGGACTCACTAGCGTTGCGAACTGGGTGTTTTAGGACAATTAGCAACGCAAATGTTGTGAACTTGGATTAATGAATATTTTGAAGATGAGAGGGATTTCCAGGTGTCAATTTGAACTCGTGTCAACATTTATGGGTTCAGTTTTGCACTAGAAGGCCACCTACCTCAAGGAGCTTCCTGCAGTAAAGTCACATCATTAAGTTGCTAAGGGTTGTTCTAGACATTGCCAACATTTTCCTACCAAACAACATTCTATTATTTTCTTGTTGTACAACTGGTGTCACTCCTTTCTTAGGCATAGAATCCTATGAGGAAATGAGGTGGCAGATTCTAAATGGGTTTTCTTGGATATTTTGTTATTTAACATAGATTGTAACTTGATAGTAGGTTCAAATGGTTGAGGAGAAAAACTCTTATATTTAGTCTCATACTGTAACAGAGTTTTCCAGATGTATGTAGCAAACTCAAGAATCTTTAATGGTGAAAAATTAGTCTTTTTCCTACTGTCATTTATGTTCTATATCACTTTGGTATTAGTCTCTAGTGAAGGATTCATTATGATGCTTGCTTCCTTATTATAGTAAATGATGTATTGTTGGTATTTTATGCAAGTTGATCAAAGTGTTTTTCTCCTTTGATTACGAAGTTCTTATGCAAATGAGTTTTTGTAACACATCCAACCCCTAAATAATCCTTAAGGGATGGGGCATAAAATTTCATTTTCCCTAAACCATGTTACATCCTCTTTCCAAGATCTCCATCACGTTCTTCTCATCAAGAGATTTCCAACCACTATCACCATGCTCGAATCCGAGCTCAGAATTGAGATATAGGCCCTTCCAAAGTTCTTTGAGTGTTAATAATCAAGGGCCACGTGGGTCCATCTCATACATATTATCCAAAATTCCCGGAACTCCCATCGCTCCTATATCTATGGTGGAGATCCACCCACCATTAATTTTCATGGAAGATCTTCCTCCTCGTTTAGATATACGCTTAAGGGTAGTTCGACGTTTGGTGCTTCAGCACTGAGAGCCCCTTTTCTATCTACGTACAAAACCTCTTGGAGTCTCGAACTCTCAAAGTCCCATAATCTTTCCACATGGCTTCGGCCTTCGGGCCCTTCAATCTCTCTACAACACTACACCCTAACTTTTCTGGAGTTCCTATTTCCCAAACTTATGAAATGATGCCACATAACTCTGACCCTTCTAGCTTATCCTTGACATCACAATCCAAACCCCAAGAGTCTCAAAGTCATGGACTCCTAGAGTATCTGTCATATCACCAACCACTTTGGCCAGGAGGCCACATACTAGAGGCTGACATGTAGAAAGGGCCAAGGGTGACACATTCCCTCATCAGGGGGTGACACTTTTCATGATTTAATAGGAATAAGGGGTCCACAAAACATCGATATCTTAGTGACATGTGTCACTTTGGTTCTGGGTCCATGTCACCCTAGATGACGTCAGTGAGCCATGTAAACCCCAGACCAACAACCTTATAACACCCTTCAGATATCACGGTTTACATCTGACCATGTGGGTCCATAGATCCATGACTCTCGTTGCTTCACTACTCCGGGCTTCAAATATTATCATCTCACCACATCTCAAATCCCCTGGAGTGCCAAGTCTCGAGACTGTAGGATCGAGCACCACGTGTCCTCTACCTGTCAATGATCAAGATTTTCTTTGTCGTTAGTCACTTCGTGAGTCTTCACACTTTGAAGAACCTTGGCCAAGTTCCTCTGGAGTTTCGAGTCTCTGAACTATAGGATATCCTCCCACATAGCCTCTCATCCAATGACTCTGGTCCAATGAACAAAATTTGATAAGGGAAAAGAGCGGGATATGTGTCACTCCACGACGTGTCCTAGTTGGTTGGGAAGTTAAGAGGGGTTGTCAATGGAGTCCTTATATCGACGATTGAGAGGGATCCCGAAGGATCCAAGGATTGACGGTCCACGTCACTTAGTAGATTCAGAATTCAGGATTTCAGCATGTAAATTCCAGCTTCCTCCTGGAGCTATGAACTCTGAACCATGCCCAATATATCGCCACGTGCAACTAATGTTCATGGTCAGGATTTACTTCGGCTTGCAAATATTCATGGAAACTCATGCATTCTTGTGCTTACACTTTGATACCCCAGAATAGCCGAACCTCTAGATAACCGTTGATCTAAAGACACGCGTCCCTTTACCCTCAACGATCCAAATTACTTCAAGACTCCAAAATTCAAGAGTTTCAGCATTAGACCACTCCTATTCTCCTAAAGTGGAACTTATCTGAAGTACTTAGTGCTACCCTCCTCACTAGGTTCAATCTAACGACTGAAAGAGAGACGCCCAATAGGTTCCCAGATCCACGACTCTCATTAATTCGTGACTCTGGCCTACAACTATTTTTTAGGGTTGTGAAGTCATCTATCCTAGAGCTCTGAATTCCCAGAGTTCGAAAGTCAAAACTGCTTCACTCCTTTCGGGTTTAGCGAGGGGTTTCTAACCCTGGGTCATATAAAACCATATTGGGGTTTAGGGCTACACTAATATTTTAGACAAGATTTGATTAAGGCCATGGGCATGAGTGTATGGTATCTTAGGCTACTGGTTTGAAGGAAGCACCCTCCACTCACATAACTTAGGTTCTAACATGAGGAAAGGCACTTTCGAAGGATCAAAAGAACTATACCATTCCCGCAAATTTTTCCCCAACACTAGTATTGTGAAGTTGATCCTTGGGAAGAATACCATGAGGATTTCCCAACATGCCCAGAGGCCACACTAATCATCTTATAACCATTTGAAGGAAAAAATTTACAAAAGAACATTAAACATTTTCCTTATAATCAAACACTACAAATATTAGTCACACACACAAACATTCAAATCATGCATTCCAATTTAAGTGCATAGGGAATAAGAAGTACTTATCATTACAAGATACAACCAACCAACTGACTCTTAGTGTTCGCCTTTTCACCCAACCATAAGCTTAGAAGAATTCACTCTTAGCACTCTTTCCACCCCCATGCCAAGCCATGATGTCACCAAGGAAATTTATGTCATTTCTTAGATATCCTTTCTTTTTCACAACAACCCTGTGAGGTTTATCAGATGCTTCCTCAAAATCAAACTCATGACCTTTCTATTTTCTTATGCATATCTAGGTCACGTGTTCCCCTATGTTCATGCACTCTTGTCTGGTGTCTCTCATGCTCTCTACAAAGACTCATGCACCTCTCCCTCAATTGTTTATGCATGTATATCCTTCTTCATGTCTTTCTGAGGATGGTTCTTGACCTATCTGGTTCCTTCTGTCAGAAGGAAACTCAGATTAGTCTGGGTTTGCAGGAATCTGTGGTACTTCGGGCTGACAACCTCTCGTCTCCTCAGCCAAACCATGCTTCCATTCATGGGGGTGGTTGATTATTCAACTACCAGTCCTTCGTTCATTAACTTATTCCTCTCCTTGGTATCCAAAGGGGGTTTATTATTCCCAATAAGAGAAAAATTGGGGTCATTTGAAATAATGAACCCTCTCTTATAGTTTTCCCATTCTTTCCCCTAGTGATATCATGGCTAGTACTTCAAGGCTTCACCCCCCAGACTCAATCACTAGAAATCTAAAAAAAATACATTTACATTGTTCACATGCCATAACATGGTAATCCTAATTAATGATTAATTACAAGCTCAGGGAAATAGGGGTATTACAATCCTCTCCCCATTAAAAAGGAACATTGCCCTTGATGTTCTTTCTCAATAACGCTTGTCATGCCATTCCCATTCAACTATTTCAGAAGTCTTGACCCTCTTTCTTGGTCAGGTCCTTTTCAGAATCTTGGACTTCTTCACCTATCTTCACTAGTTCTTGGACATCAAGCACATTAATCACAATTTTCATTTGAAAACATATTTTTGTTATATAAAATTCAAGAAAATTTCATGACTTAGCACAATACTCATTTGTGCAGTTTATGGATTTGTATCCACATGGCTGTCTTGTTTTCTTGGCCCACTGTTTTTCCTGGACATACCCATTGTGTGTATGATCCCAATCAATAATGTAGGAGAATTGTCAAAGTCCCTTCTTCCTTGCAATCACTCACCCTCCAGGCCCAGGCTCATGCATCCCCTTCTCTACTATATAGTTCCTTGAGTGATCCATATTTCCTTTCCAAGGCTTTCTCGCACAAGAATAATTTCAAAGAATTCATTGAGCCTTACAGTCGGGACTTCCCTAAGACTTTCTCTGTCAAGGCATCCCTCCATCTTGTGTTACCACAACATAACGTGTTCTAGGGAAATCATGGATTACCACATGGTTCTCATGTCTCAACAATAGCCTCTTTCATGCTTTCCAGCTTGACCGCCTTAATCTGTCCTCCCTAGACAGATCTTTTTTTCTTACCTGTATTACAGGTACACAAAAATTATGAGATATCATCATCAATTTCAAATTCGTTTTTTTTTTACAAATTTGTCACCCACAAATTTTCCAAATTCCACATTTAATTTCAGATGTGTTCCGCACAAGAAACATATTCGTGAGCATGGTACTTTCCTTCCCATAGTAGTTTGGCTCAACAAACAATTGATCTTCATTATGGGCTTTCATCACAACCATATCCAAGACCCTTTTCTTCCTGCAATTCCTTCTTTATACAGCCAAACAAACTATTAGTTTCTCATGT
>JASDQU011401524.1:20371-41669 GCA_032191745.1 Picea mariana | reverse complement strand
ATATCATATATACTTTTTTTTTAATAATAACCCTCCTCCCACCCTCTATAGAGGGTGGGAGCGGGTGCATTATTAGAGAAAAAATATATATGAAGTAAGACTCATGAATGAATGCACATGCTCCGTGCACGCTCAAGTCTCTATGCAACCTCTCCCTAACGAATTGACACCATGGAAGGGGAGCCGCCCTTCTTTGCTTCTTTACCAAGCAACGAATAACCGCTTGGATAGATTGAACTACTTCGATGGATGCAAGGTGGGAGGTTTACTTAAAATAAGATGGTGTACAAATGAAATGGGCTAACCCAGCTGGATGTTGCCCACGAAATGGTCTAACCGGATCTATTGCACACGAACAAATGGTACACGAACCAACCTGTCCTCATGAAACAGTTTCACTGGAAGAATAAGTCAGTGCCGAAGCTATCTAAGTGTCACTGGAAGAAGAATAAGTAAGTTCCGGAGTTATCTAGCCGGAACCAAGCATCCTTACCTGCGGGCATTATTAGAGAAAAATTATATATTATATATACTTTTTTCTCTAATAATGCCCCCCCCTCCCAATAGAGAGAGAGTGGGAGGGGGAAACATTATTAGAGAAAAAGTATATATAATTCAACTGTTATATATTTTCAAATTATTATATATTTTCAAAAGTATTTAATTAAAATTATATATATATATATATATATATATATAGAGAGAGAGAGAGAGAGAGAGAGAGAGAGAGAGAGAGAGGATCTAGCATTGATTATTGTCTAGTAGACCTGGGAGTGTGTCCTACTAGGTTGAAGGTGTACGTCACTTCTCTTAGGACGTATGACCTAATCATCAGGATGGAATGGTTAGAATCTCATCAAGCTATGGTAGATTGTTTCACAAAAAGGGTGCCTTGTGTTGACAATGAAGGAAGGTCAGTAGAGATCCACAGAGTATGGAGGAAAGTGTCTCTATGCTTTATCTTGACCATGAAGGTTAAACGTTCCATGAGGCAAGGTTGTCAATTGTATGTAGTGGGAACAATGAATGAAGGGAAATGAACCTCCTTGGATCAATATCCAGTATTGTCGGAGTTTAATGATGTTTTTCCAAAAGAGTTACCAGGGTTACCTCTTGAGAGGGAGCTTGATTTTACCATCGAGCTAAAACCTGGTGTGCAACCAATTTCCAAGACTCCGTATAGGATGACAACGCCAAAACTTTGTGAGTTGCAGATGTAGTTGAAGGAACTAATCAACTGAGGGCTAATAAGGCCCAGTGTCTCACCTTGGGGTGCACTAGTAATTTTTTTGAAGAATAAGGATGGTTCCTTACGATTGTGCAAAGATGACAGGGACTTGAATTGTGCTACAGTGAAAAATAGGTACCCAATGCCACTGATAGATGATCTCTTTGATCATATGAAAGGAGAAACAATGTTCTCAAAAATTGATCTACGATTAGGTTATCAACAATTAAGGATTAAGGAAGGTGATATTCCTAAAAATGCATTTTGAACTCGGTTTGGGAATTACGAGTTTGTTGTAGTACCTTTTGTTTTGACCAATGCACCAAAAATATTCATGAGCCTCATGAATGGTGTATTCTGAAATTACTTAGACTGCTTTATACAGGTCTTTCTGGATGATATCCTTATCTATTCCAAGAATGAAAGAGAGCATGAGGAACACTTGTGAGTGGGGTGTTGTCATGCCTTAGAGAGAAAAAAATTGTATGGCAAGTTGTCGAAGTGTTCTTTCTTCCAGAAAGAAATTCACTATTTAGGTCATATCATTTCCAGTGAAGGAATCTCTGTGGACCAGAAAAGGTAAAGGCCATTATGGAATGGCCAGTGCCGAAAAATGATCATGAGGTAAGAAGCTTCATGGGGCTAGTGGGTTATTATCAGAGATTTGTGGAAGGGTTCTCTAAAATAGTGAAACCCATCACCACTTTGCAGTGCAAGGGAGTCAAGTATGAATGGACAGAAGAATTCGATAGTGCATTCATCGAGCTTAAGAGGTTACTAACTAGTGCAACAATTCTATGATTTTCGGTTATGGAAAAATACTTCACAGTCTGCATGGATGCCTTGAAGCAAGGGTTGGGGGTCATGCTAATGCAGGATGGAGGAGTGATAGCATATATGTCAAGGAAGTTGAAGAAACATGAGGAGATTTACACTACTCATGATTTAGAGTTGGCAGTTGTAATGCTAGCTCTGAAACTTTGGAGGCACTATCTAATAGGGAGAAAATTTGAGCTCAAAATGGACCATGAAAGCTTAAAACATCTCTTCACTCAAATGGATCTCAATTCCAAGAAGAGACGATGGAGTGAGTTTATGAGTGAGTATGAATTTGGAATTTCATACATCAAGGGAAAGGAAAATGTGGTTGCGGATTCTTTGATTCGGAGACCATGTGTCTTCTCCTTGGTACCCTTAAAATTTAATCTTAGGGAGCATGTGTTGGGGAAACTTCTTGGAGATAGTTGGTATTTAAAGGTTACTTCAACCCTCTAGAGTGGGAGGAAAGTAGATCAAAAGTATGAAGGATATAGCCTGGAAGCAGATGGATTGTTAAGATATCAGGGAAGGATGTACATCCCCAAAGGTGGGCCTATTCGAAGCATCATACTCAAGGAAGCCCATAGAGCACTTTATTGTGCACATTCGGGTGTGAAGAAAATGTACGCAGACATGAAGAAGATTTTCTTCTGGGTAGGCATGAAGCGTGATGTATTCCATTTCATCGCCAAGTGCTTAGAGTGTCAACAAGTGAAAGCTAATCACCACCACCCAATAAGTCTCCTACAACCACATGATGTTCCTATGTGAAAGTGGGAAGTCATCTTTATGGATTTTGTTGTGGGATTTCTGCTCACATCGCATAGACATAATGCCATTCTTGTGATAGTTGATAAGTTGACCAAGAGTGCCCATTTTATTCCGGTTAGAGACACTTTTGATGTCATTGATGTGGCACGTGTGTTTATAAGTGAGGTCATTTATTTGCACGGGTTACCCAAGAAGATGATTTCAGATAGGGACTCTCGATTCACATCTATGTTTTGGACAAGTTTGTATTCAACATTGAGAAATCAGTTGAACTTAAGCACAACTTATCATCCCAAAACAGATGGGCAAACTGAGAGAGTAAACCAGGTTATGGAAGACATGCCTAGGATGTATGTTTTGGATAATCAAACCCATTGGGAGAAGTACCTACCTTTGGTAGAATTCACCTACAATAACAATTATCATAGCTCCATTGGAATGTCACCCTACAAAGCTCTGTATAGAAGGCCATGCGGGACACCGTTGAGTTGGGAAAGGTCAGAACACCAAGTGACAGTTGGGCCAGAATTGATTCAAGAGATGGAAGAGCATGTGATTCATATTAGGCAACGACTAAAGGAAGCACACGATAGATAAAAAAGTTATGATGATGCACATAGGATTGATCGAAGTTATAAAGTGGAGATCAAGTTTTCATTTGTATCAAGCCTAATAAGATTACCATTCAGTTCAGTAAGGGGACAAAGTTGTTGCCTCGATTTACAGGACCGTTAATAATCCAAGAGATAATTGGACATGTTGCCTATCGTCTCGTACTACCACCCCACTTGCATAAAACTCATAATGTTTTTTTCATGTATATGTTCTACATCATTATGTTGCTGATGAATCTCATAAACTGAATTGGAAGGAATTGCAGGTATCAGACACAAGAACCCTCACAGTAGAACCATTATGCATATTAGACTATAGGTTCCAACAACTCAAGAACCGTTTGGTAGGCCAAGTTAAGGTCCAGTGGGACATGTATAGCCTATGATATGCTACTTAGGAGGATGTTGATACCTTATGATGAGATCATCCCTCACTTTGTTGACCACCTCAGGAATATGTTTCTCGAAGTTTGGGTGTATGTAATGCCACCTTTTGACTTAGACAACTAGAATTACCTAAGGCCTAATCACCTTTATTTTCTATTCACTGTGAAACTATTAATGATACACTTGAAATTTTAAGATGTATGAACCTATGTGAATGTCAATTCTATGAATGCTTAACGTTATTTGAATGATGATGGATATTATGCAATCTATTATGTGAATGTCAATTCTATGAATGTTTAACGTTATTTGAATTATGATGGATATTATGGAATCTATTTCTAACTTGAAAATTTTGACATTTAAATTTGTTGGTACGTGGATACCAAATTCTGATTATGGTTAAATGCATTTATATGATGATAAATTATAGATATGTATGAGTTTGTGTTATAGACTAATCTGCAGGTCAATGGGCTATGAAATAGCAAAAGGATAATGATAATAAAAATTTTATGTCGTGAACACCGACCGAGAAATAATATGGTATGAATCTTTGTATGTGAAATAATGTTGGTTCGAATCCATTGCTATGATATATGGACCATTGTAGGTTTTTCAGGTGGTGAGACTACCTAAAAATGAATATACAATGAAAAAATTCCCAGCAACATAGTGCCACTGTATGTTCCATGGTAGGGTGTGGACCCTAGTCTTATTAGGAGGGGTGGAGGCATTTCCCACCATGTATCCTCTGAAACATGGAGTCATGGGAGGATGGTGTTAGCTCATGCTCCCCTAGACGTGTGATGATGACTATCAGTTTTTTGCTGGGGCACCTTGGTCAAGAGAGTTGACACTTCCGCTTACGGGTTCTATTTTGAGTTAGGTCAATATAGTTGATTCTCCAAGATAGTCCAGCAAAGGAATGATAGGAATGGAAGACATAAGTAAGTTAGGAAGGAAGGATGAATTGAAATAGTTGAGCATGTATGGGGATTTTTCCTTATAGTACAATCTATTGTTTTCCCCCTTTTTGAAAATAAAATATGTATATATGTATATTTATAATTTCTTAACTGAACTACAATTATCTAAATGAATGTTGTTTGTGATAAATTATTATAATTAAGGAATTTTGTGAACATTTTAAATAGTTTACTATCTTTTATGAAATGAATGGTCTCAATGATTGGATTGGACGCATACAAGAATTACTTTAGGTGTGATAATTATTTTTATTAGTACATGTACGAGTGCTACACATGTATGCTTTGCACATGTACACTAGTATGTATAAGTGTTTTAAATTGATGATGTTGATTATTTATTGTAGATGTATGAATCATGTGTCGTTTCCTTTATATTGTAAATAAATCTAACTTTGGGACGAAGTTTCTTGAAGGATGGGTGTATGTAACAACCCAAATTGATTAATTTTATCATACTTTTTAATTTAAATTTAATTAATTATTAAAATATATTAATGAGTCTTTTATTATTTTATTATTAAAACATGGGTGAAGTAATTAATGGGGGGATAAGGTTGTTGGGGAATTAATGGGAGGATAAGGCCGTTGGGGAATTAATGGGGGGATAAGGTTGTTTGGAATTAATGAGGGGAGATTTGAGAGAGGAGGATAAGGAAGAAGGGGAGGAATTGGAAGAGGATCTCATTTTTGTTTTAGGATTTCTGAATTTTTGAAAGATAGAGGAGGAGGAGGAAATTGGGAGAATTGTTTTGGGGAACTCTCACAGGGCACTGCTATTGCTGGGAATTTTGGGCTCAGGCGCTAGGAAACCGTAAGGATTCATAGATCTAGGGAGTCGAAGAGGTTGTTCCTAGTTGGCTGGGAGGTCAATATTTAGTCTGGGAAAGAACATAATTAGACAGAAAAGGGACTAGATAAACCAACCTACGGGTGGAGGTATGTACTATGTTGTTGTTATCATTATTATGTTGTTGCTCCTGATATTATTATGTTGTTACTGTTTATTCCTGGTTTATTCCAAGTATAGGAAAATCATGAAATAAATTCTAAACTAAATTTTAGTCATTAAAGTAGGAGATTTTAGAAAACTTTAGGAGAATTTAGAAAACTTTTAATTATTTTGAGTCCTGAAAATAACCAGGATCTTACATTGCTTCTTGATGGTTGGCTTGGAAATGGCACATGAAGTGCAAGATCCGATATACTTGTTGACGTCTTGTCGAAGTTTTGGCCAATAAATTTTTTTCTATAGAACAACCATAGTTTTCTCCAGGCCAAAATGACATTCCATCTTACTGTAGTGGGATTCCCAAATAAGCTTTGCATGCTATCTTGTAGGAACACAAGGATGTCCCATATGGCATAACAATCCATCCTGAATGTGAAAATTGGTGACATTTGCGCATGTATCCAAGAGATGATAGGTGGTGGTAAAGTACAGATCTTGTTGATAAAGTTGGGGCCACTCAGATGCCTCATGTCCACAAGAATGGATCATAGTGGTGAGTACATCCACGGGAGGTCGACTGAGGAAATTAGCGAGATAATTTGTTCTCCTTGTCTTATACTTGATGTTGAGATGGAACTGCTGGAGGTAGGTGGACCACTTCTGATGGTGGTCATTTTGCAACTTCCTCTATGTATGTATGAACTGCAGAGGCTTGTGATCAGTGTGGATGATCGTCTTCTTTCCTATAATGTAATGTTTCCATTGACGACAGGATTGTACAATGGAATACATTTCCTTGTCATAGGTGGGGTATTTATGCACAGTATCTGAGAGTGTTTCACTATGGTATGCCATTGGATGACCGTGTTGAGTGAGAATTATGCCTACAATATAGTTAGATGCATCAGTCTCAATCTTGAAAATTTGTTGCAGATTAGGAAAGGAGAGTACTAGATCTGAGCACAAGCGATGATTCATATCATCAAATGCTCATTTTTATTCCTTCCCCCATGTGAACTTTTCACTGCCACCTCCCTTGGTCACTTGGATGAGGGCCCATGCAATATGGGATAATCCCAACATGAACCGTCAGTGGAAGTTGGCCAATCCCAAGAAGCCCCAAAGCTCGGTTAGTGTGGTCGGGGCTGACGAGTCATGGATTACTTGGATCTTAATTGGATCAACATGTACCCCATTCTCATAAAAACTGTAGCCCAAGTATTGGACCTTGTTCATGCCAAAGGAACATTTTTCCAATTTGGCATATAGCTTATGCTATCGCAAAGTACTCAAAACCTATTGAATATGTTGCATGTGCTCCTCCCAAGTCTTGCTGAAGATGAGAATGTCATCCAAATATAATACCACAAAAGAGTTGGTGAAGGGTCTCAATACACCATCTATCAACCTCATGAAAGTGGTTGGTGCATTTGTTAAGTCAAAGGGCATGACCAGCCATTCGAAGAGACATTCTTTAAATATGAAAGTTGTCTTCCATACATCAGCTGGTTCGATGGGAACCTAGTCATAGCCATAATTTAGGTCAATATTGTTGAAGAACTTTTCCCCCCTTGAGTTGGTCAAGAAGGTCATCAATTCTGGGAATTGAGTATTGGTTCCTGACTGTGATTTTTTTTAATGCTTTGTAATCAATGCAGAGTCTCCAGGTCAGGTCCTTCTTCTACACTAGTACAATCGAGCTTTCGCAAGGGGAGGAGATGGGTCTAATGTTCCCCTTTTGAAGAATCTCTTGGATCTGATGCTTGATTTCGTCATTTTCCATTAGCGAGCGATGATAGACTGGTCCATTAGGCATAGGTGTCTCGGGGCTTAGATCAATTGGATTCTTGACTTGGTAGTGCGTCGGTACCTCGGTGGGTTAAGAGAAGATGTATTTGTACTCTTCCATGACCCCGTCCACTTGCTTCTGCTGCAAAGAGAGGCTTTGTGTAGAGGCCACAGATGTGGCGATGACCTTCTACTTATTGTGATCAAGGATCACAAAGAATATGAACTTCCTGGTTTATGAAATGACATTACCGCATTTTTTAGCAGAGATTAAAGAAGTAGCGGTAGGCGACGCTACCTTTGGTATCCTATACAATTGTCTACCCAAAGTAATAATGAAACTGCGAGGTCTAGACGCATACACAACATGATGCCTCCACAAATATCGATATCCTAAAATAACATCACAAACTTCAAGGGGATCAATATCACACAATACCACCTCTTTGAAAGGCTTTATGTCATAGGACAAACGACATTGTTGGTTGACACAAAAATCTTTTCCTTGGCGAAGCCAACCAATGGTGTAGGGCTACAGGTGCGGTGTCATTGGTAGGTCCATCCATTTGACGACCTCTGTTGAGATCATATTCTTCTGACTGCTGCTATCGATAATGAAATGAAGTGGAGTACTATGAGTGAAAGAGGCGTTCCCCTTCCTGTGGTTCTTCTAGTTCGCTTGGATGGAATTTGGTGGTAGTGGCAGTGGCACTGGGTTCAACATAGATAATCCACGTCCCTCCTTCTAGATTTGATTCAAATTATGAATAGACTTCTAACTCAGAATCCTTCATCTCAACCATGAGTGACTGTTTGAAGCGACATTCTTTGGTGTTATGCCAAGGGATTTTATGGTATTCACACCATTTTCCCGTGTACTTCTTCGTCTTCTCATTTCCCTTCTTGTGTTGAGGATTGGACTGGTTGTCCTGAGAGTGGCCATATTTTCTCTATCCCTTATTGTGTGGGTTGGGGCTGCATTTGTGCTGCTTTGGCTGTGAGGATTTTTTAGATCCAAACTCTCGCCTCTTCTGCTTAAATTTTTTCTCAATCTTGACAACATATCTATATGTTGTACCCAATGAGGTGATGTCCAGAAACACCATTTTTGTTTAAATGTATCTATGAAAACAGTCACAGTATTTGAGCACCAGATGTCACTCATAGTATTTGATACCCAATTTTGTGCGTAGGGTATGGAAAATATTGGTGAAATCTGGTAGTATTTGGTCCCTTTATTGATGCAGGGTGGTCCATCTGGTGTACTAGTCCTCGTAGCTTCCAACAGGGTAGTATTGTTATTTAATGGCATCCCAAAAGGAATCTCATGTAGGGGAAATCACATATATTGTATATTCCTCTATGGCCCTTTTCTTATAGTAAGTATCCCACCAATCCTTAACATGGGGGGTGACCTTGAGGAGTGAAAAAGTAATCTTTTCCCTATCGGAAAAATTGTGGAACGGAAAATACCATTCGAGAAGATTCAACAATTTATCTACAACATCCGCATATATTAGTCCTTAAAATAATGGAATTTCAAAATTTACATGTACCTTGAAGGGGGTTGCATGGCCACTTGATGAAGATGCTTCTCCTATGGGAAGTCGTCGAAGGATCTGTGCAAAGTTGTCCATCATTTCGTTCCTTTGTTGCGTAAGGGCTTCCTCGAGAAACATTTTAAAAGGATATCCTTCTCCATCATCTTTATTTTTTTCCTCCATGGGTTTTTTTTGGGCTCGGTGCGAGTGATCTTGCAAAGGATCGATTGGTTTGAGTCCCAACTTCTTGTACCCAGATATTGTCGGGGACATGCATGAAGAAAAATAAATGAAGAGCAAACTACTCTGATACAACTGATCCGGATTTAGGAGCGAAAGGAACTGATTAATAAGTTAAATGCAATAAACACATAGATATGGATAACAACACAGATATCCATTGAAAAATATCTTCTATTGATAAATGAAATAGGTTAAAACTGTAAAACTATAGAACTGAAACAACTTGCTCAAATGGTGGTAGCTATTTCTAAGAAGAGATGTGGATTCTATGCGCATCCGTTTGAGTAGAATGATTACAATGAGGCTCCAGAGGCATTTTTAACATTACTCATGAATTCCCAAACCCTAGACATAAAAAAACCTAACCCTAGGAGATGAAACAAAAAAAGTTATGTGGGCCCCTATGGGTATGTTGGTACCTCAACTTCCTGGGGTCATAACTTTTTCATATGACCTCCATTTTATGCATGTGATAGCCCATTGGAAAGTTCATTTCGAGAGCTATGCATTACATCATCAAACTTTGACTTTGTCTATATTTTTATTATGGTGAGACAAAAAAACATTGTTTAGGGCCCGAAAATAGCCCTGGAAGTACAAAAAGATGTGCTGACATGAAAATATACAAAATAAGCTAGTTGGATCAAGTGGGAAACCACCAGTATCCACCTGGAAGATGTGTAGGGATTAAGACAACCCTATAAGTGTATAACCCACAATTACAAAGAAGTACAAAAGAACGTGTTAAACTAAAAACTGTCAAGAGGAGTCAGTTGGAATAGGTGGGTGGCCACCAATATCCACCTAGATCATTTACCTTTCCTTGTGGGAAGAAGGGGCTAAAGGCCTATATGGTAAAATTAGTTGGCAAGAGTTAAAAGCCAATATTGAAACCATTGAGATGCTTTGTATAGGGACTCCTGAGAAAGCAATAAAAAACTTCTCAGTAATAAAATGGAACCCATAAGATACATAAACACTCAAGGTACTAGTTGTTGGATAGGAGATATCATCATGAGCTAACCTATTAAGACCATGGGCATGTAGAGGTATGAAATTGCCACCTATCTGGTAACCAAACCAGGTTAGTGGCTCTTAGTGGCATAGCCAAGAGAAAGGGGGTCTCATCACGAGCCATCCTTCTCATCTCCATGAAATGTTTGTGGATAACACTTTCACCTCTGGTCATCAAGCCAGGACAATGTCCCTTGACTATTCCCTTGAAGCACAAAAGAAAAATATCAGAAAACAATAAAGATAAGAGTAAAAGGAAATGCATGAGCCAGGAAACAATAACATTTATGACAAGGTGCAACTCTCCCTCTACAAAGGCACCCATAGGTAAGGCTTACATTTCCCTGTTATTACTACACCCCATTCCCAAACACTTACCCCATGCTACCTCATACACCTACATGGCCCAAATTGGCTCCCACCTGGGAAACACCCCAAACTTAAGGAAGGTTATCCCAATAAGACACCCTGAGACCTTCTCCAAACCTAACTTGTCAAATTGCATAACATCTTTGAGAATTTGTCTGAGTTAAGGGGTATTTGATGCACATGTTTGGGTAATTTAATTATTGGATGTGATTTACATGTTATGATCCCTGTGACTTATGAATTCCTTGAGGGTGTACTTGTTGTTGTTGTAGGACCTTTCCCGGTGGATAGGTACACATGAGGGAATGATTATATCAGACCTTCATAGGGGATTAAATCCCACAGATGGATGATATAACCCCAACCAGGGGAAAGAAGACATTGAAGATTTGAACTGGGAAGAAAGAAGGACGTTCCCTTTGGAGGCACCTAGGAAGACTTAGACCTAGGGGGATATTGTTATTCCTTATGGACGTTGGCCCTTGAATTCCCAAGACGTCACCATAATGACCTTGGACATCACCTAGAGCTAGGGTTTTCATTTTAGAGGCAGTTTTGAGTTTGGTGGCACATGTGGGCATTATCTAGGGCCTTTGGAGGCTAAGCATTCTACATTCTAGGCCCAACATTCCACCTTAGGGCCTCAACGTCACACTATAAGGGAATGACGTCACCCTTGGAGGTGTCTTTAGATGATAATTAATTTTATTTATGTCAAATTTGGATTTTAATGTAATTGGCTAGGTTAGCCTTATTTTTGACCTAAAATTAATTAAGGGTCAAAGTTTTGTATAAATAGATATAAAGTACTCTCATTTTATCATAATAACTCCTCACACAAGAGGAAGAGGACTGAAATTGGCTCCCTACTTAGGGTTTATTGGCTGAAATTGTGATGTGAACCTCTCTTTTGGAGTCTTCTATTTGCAACTTGGATCAATTTTGGTGAATTCATTTGGTAATCTAGTGTTTTCATGCATGATTATTCTTGGTGAAGTAAATATGCTTTTGTCATCACTTTTGAATGGTTATGGTATATTTTATTGCTCATAATAAAGATTATGAAATTGCATGCTTGATAAACCCTAGAAGTGAAGAACTTAAATTACTACTTCTTCACTTTGTAATTGCTAGACTTTACATAATTTTGGTATATTGACAAGCCTCTAAATCCCTAAAGTGATATCTCTTTAGAGGTATTGATCAATTGTGGTTTCATCTAAATATTTCTTCAATTATCTAAGAAGGAGAAAAACCACTAGGGCCTAGAAGTGCCTACTCTCTACTAGCTCAACTCCCCAAAGATTGAATCCCAAGAAGACTTCAGTTACTACTCTTCTAAGATTCATCTTTTACTTGGATAAACATAATCATTTTGTTGCTTAATCCAAATGAATGTTGTTGAACTCTTGACTCCATAACCCTTTAAAGGCACTAGTCCTTACAGTCCTTTTTGTAGAGAGATCAAGCCAACATTCAAACCTTGAACTTTCTAGCTTTCACTAACTAAAACTAACTCTAACCTAGCCTAGATAACTAATTTACTTGTTGTCGTTATAGATCATTGTTACAATCATATTAATGTAACAATTTTTTTTGCATAAACTACATTAATGCTAGCTAAACACTTCTAAATTAGCTTGTGACAATGAATTACCATTCTGCCTAGTAAAAACTATATTTTCATTGTCTTTTCAAGCAATTTAGAGGCACATTTCTTGCAACTGTTATAAAATACTTATTGTTGTTGTAAAATTTCATTTTTCTGCAATTTTATATCATCTAGCATACATTTCGGTGGCTTACTGTCTTATTGAAGCACCAATATCATTTTGTACTTGAAACTACCATATTTTTTGCTTATTGTCTTGTTCTGGGTAGGTATACTTCATCCATTACATTGTCTTCATCCCTTAAGACATAATACCTTTTGACTTAAGTGATCAATGAGAGGGGGGTATCTTTGTATCCTTGCTTTAGCTTCATCATCCCTTTAGGTCACTAGGGACGTCTCTCTTGGGGTAGTATTAACATACTCCTAAACATAAAGGGGTTTCCTATTAAGGTGACAATGATAGGTCACCCCCTTGTTACGCCAATTTCCTCTCACTTGCCTTGGGATTTGGGCAAGTATAGATTGTGCGTTAACATTTTTGGCACCATTTTCGGGGAACACTAGTTCAATCTTCCTCGAACGACACTTTTTCAATAATCCTTTATCCAAAGCCTTCTTTCACACAACTTACCTGGCAAATCCACTGAGGGTGATCCCTGATCCCTTTGATAATTTCAAGAAGATTATCTAGCAACTCCACAAAGTTCAGGGAGATATACCAATCCTCCCAAGTTTTGATCATGTTAAGACCCTCTTAGCCCGAAAGAACAAAAGATGTTGTAATTTCAGGGATATTGACTTTGATAATATTAAAACAATATAAAACTAGTATTAAAATTTTTCAAAAAATACATAACACAAGAAAAACGGGTTCTCTACAAGTATACAAGTTTTTGGCATAAAATTTCATCATTAAGATACCTTATATTTTGTTGGAAAAATAAGATACCATTGTTAGAAAAAATCAAATTTGACATAGTTATTCACAATGTATGTGAATAAAATTTGTATATCCCTAGTTTTATTCTACCACAAATGGATCCCACCTTCAACCGCTCCCCATAAGACTACAAATGGATCCCACCCAAACCAACTAGTCTACACTTCATGGGTGATAACAAATTAATTATATTATAGAAAACAAAAACAAATATGAAATAGGAATGACTAAGAAAAATGTAAATATTCCTTAAAAATTTTATGATGAACCCAATTTTTTTTTTTTTTCATATTATCAAATCTTATATTTGAAATGAATTCATTTTCAACTTTTCCCCTGCATCAACAAAACAATTGAAAATATGCCATCTATTAATAATCTTATTTTAGTGTAGCTTTCAGCTCATGAGATCCATCTTAGAGGAAAAGGCTATTGGCTTGGCTGAGGAAACCCTAGCCCCCATTAGGTGCAGACTGCGGCCGACCAAACGAAGAGCTCTCGTGCGACAATCATTCAGCAACAAGACAAAGCCCTTCGGCCTCCACTGACACGCCGAAATGGGCACAGAAGAGGGGGGGGGGGGAACCCCCTCATACAACAACATCACCG
The DNA here is from genome assembly GCA_032191745.1 of Picea mariana. Classification (NCBI taxonomy): domain Eukaryota; kingdom Viridiplantae; phylum Streptophyta; class Pinopsida; order Pinales; family Pinaceae; genus Picea; species Picea mariana. The sequence continues at coordinate 27,790 of JASDQU011401524.1, read as the reverse complement.
CCAATGACCGCTCCGGTACTAGAGAGAAACGCCCCACATTCGAGCCACCCCTGCAGATACGTGAGCAGATTTTGGCCAGGGAACAAGGCCTCAAGAAGGAGATGGAGACGGAGGTGGGAACCTCCCATTCAAAGTCACCTCGAGGATGGGAACCAGGCAAGTGCATTCCACAAATGGAAAAAACACCGAGATACCTCATCAGCTCAACCAGAGTAGGAGAACACACACAATTTATGAGAGAACATGCCCTTATAAGCAAGTTCCTGAGAATCTATCCAACAGAAAAGGATCTCAACAAATGGATCAAGCATTGTTGGAACCCCAAAGGGGACTACGAGGTCCAACTCAGCTCCAAAGGCTTCTTCACAATCATTTTATACAATCTAGAGGACAAGGACAGGATATTTGAAAATGGGCCATACTTTTTCAACTCAGCAGGGCTATTCTTATGCTTTTGGACTGAAAGATTTAGCCCTAACAAAGAGGACTTCACTATGGCCCCTGTATGGATCTGCTTATACTCCTTACCGCAAGATTTTTGGTTGGAGGAGATTCTAATGGGCATAGGGAACACCCTGGGACAATACGTCAAAGCCTCAGAGGCCACAAGACAGTGAAAATATACCTCCTACACCATGATCCGCGTCTACATGAACATCTCCAAGGCACTCCCTGGAGCAGTGACTCTTGAATACCAAGATGAGGACTGGCAACAAACCCTGGATTACGAGCACATTCCCTTCCGATGTAGGAGATTTCATGAGCACGACCACCTCTACAAAGACTACCCCTTGATCAAACCAGCCACGAGAGAAAATGACAATACACAGAAAGATGGCTTCACCATGGTTGCGTCAAAGAAGAGAAACCCACCAAGGAGGCAGATCCCAGACTCCAGGAAAAAAATCGCAACTAGAAACTCTTATGAGATTTTGAACCAGCTGCTAGATGATGAGGAAATCCAGGACCCACACAAGAACTCGCAACAGCCTCAAGAATATTCCTCGAATCCTTCCACTCCTCCCCAAAGCCGTGAAATCTACACAGAGGAAAGAGGAGACGGAGACGGGGACACCCCAATGCAGCTAGATGATCGAGATCTAGCAGGCATAGATCTAGAAAAGCTAGAGGAGGCCCTGAATCAAAAGGACCTGCAGACCCTTCCAGAAGAACAACTGTGCAAGGTGCATAAAGTATTTCTCAACTCCTCAGCAGGATCCACAGCACGACTGGGTATAGCTACGGGCTTGAGCTCAGGCTCGAAGAAAATCCTCTGAGAGAACAAAAGACGAGGGCGTAAAACAATGCAGCAACTAATCAAGGAGGCGGGCAATCTCATGATAAATTCAGGTCAGATTCACAAGCTCTCGGAGGTATACCTCCACACAACACCACCCGCTTAATGATGAAGATCATCACCTGGAACATCAGAGGACTCAATGGTAGGTCCAAACAAAGGACCCTCCAAGACTGCATCAAGGCAGAAAATCCAGACATTCTAATGTTACAGGAAACCAAATGCGCAGGAACAGAAGCTGATACCATTTTTCAGTGAATCTGGCGAGAATGCACTTCCATATCAACAGACTACACAGGTGCCTCCGGAGGCTTAGCTATCCTCTGGAACCCTTCCAATATCAGTATCAGCAACTCCTTTTCAACCGTAGGAACAATAACGGCTCACTTCGAGGTCACTGGCTTGAATCAAGAAGGCGCCATCACCAATGTCTATGGCCCCCACAGCCAGAAAGATAAAGAAAAACTCATGAAGCGGATCGAACTAATCAAGACCCTGGTGACAACTCAAAACTGGATCTTAGGAGGAGACTTCAACATGATCCTATCGCTGGAGGAAAAAACAGGAGGCACCAAAAAGCTGGAGCAAGACAACGATAAGTTCAAAACTCTCATTGATCATCTAAAGTTGGTTGATATAGAAAATAGCAATGGCATTTTCACCTGGTCCAATCGCAGATCGGGCAATCAACACATTGCATGCCGACTGGACCGCTTCCTGGTCACCGAGGAATTAATGGAAACAAGCTCCTATCTGGAAAGCCTTATCCTACCAAAAGCCGGTTCAGACCACTGGCCTCTTGCCCTCAATCTAAACACAGGAGAGATACCCAAGTACAAGCCCTTTCTCTTTGAAAAATTCTGGCTTTCACACCCAGATTTCCAGCAGCTAGCCAAATCCTGGTGGGTGTAGGCAGAAATAGACCATGGTTCCAGTATGTACAAATTCCAACAAAGGCTCAAAAACTTTAAGCAACTGTTGAAACATTGGATGAGAACACTTTTGGAAACATATTTCAAAGCATCCAGAACATAGAAAGCCAGTTGGTGGAGATCCAAAACACCTTCATCTCCGGATCCAGAACTACCAATCTAATGAGAGAGGAGGAGAATCTCCAAGCACAATTGGAAGAAAGAAGGAGGCAAGAGGAAATTCTATGGAAATAAAAATCCAGAGTACAATGGCTCAAGGAAGGGGAAAGGAACACAAAATTCTTCCATAGAGCAATGATGCATCGATGCCATGTCAACATAATCACTCACTTAGAAGACGACCAGGGAAATACAGTCAGAGAACACTCTAAAATTGAAGCTGAGATGATTAACTACTACCAGGACCTTCTAACGGAAACCAAGGAGGATAGAACAGAAGCCATACAAAGAATCACCAGGCACATACCTCCACTGGTAACCTCGGAGCAAAATGATGCATTAACATGGCCCATTACTCAAGAGGAAGTGGATCAAGGAGTGAAAACCATGCCCCCAGGGAAGGCCCCAGGCCCGAACGGGTTCACTACTGATTTTTTCCACCATTGTTGGGATCTGGTCAGAAAAGATGTTTTGGAAGTTGTAGAGGAATCGAGAGCGTCAGGCATGGTCCTCCTGGCCCTTAATGCAACCTTCCTAACTCTCATTCCAAAAGAAGAAAGAGTCACAAATCCCAAACAGTTCAGACCCATACCCCTTTGTAATGTCATCTACAAAATAATAACAAAGGTAGTAGCTAATCGAATCAAACCTATTCTGACACATGTCATCTCCAAGGAGCAGGCAGGGTACGTAGAAGGAAGACAAATCATGGACAGTGTCATCCTGGCTCACGAGGTCATCCACTCCCTCAAGACTTCAAGGACCCTAGGTATTCTAATCAAACTCGACCTTTCCAAAGCATTTGATTGAGCTAGATGGCAATATCTTAGAGCCATCCTAGAATCTTTTGGTTTTGACCAGTGTTGGGTCAATTGGATCCTTAACCTCACCTCCTCAACATTCTTTTCTATCCTAGTAAATGGTGTCCTATCCAAACCTTTCTCACCCTCCTGAGGCATCAGACAGGGAGACCCTCTCTCACCCTTCCTGTTTGTACTCATGGTGGAAGGCCTGGGAAGGTATATCAAGGCAGCAATCACCGATGGCTCCCTCAAAGGCCTACCACTACACAAGATCCAGCCAACGCTCTCTCATAGTTAGTTTGTCGATGACACCCTCCTTCTGAACTCCCCCACGGTCCGGGAGGCTAACAAGCTCAACTCCATCCTCTCTGACTTCACTGAAGCTTCAGGCATGTCCCTTAACTGTGAAAAATCCAAGCTCTACTTATTCAATACTCTAGCTTCTGTTCAAACTCATATCTCCAGACTCCTAGGAATACCCAAGAGCTCCCTTCCATCCAATTATCTGGGAGTTCCCATCACGGGGGTAGCCGCCAGAACCATCTCCTGGGATAGTCTTCTCCTACCCATCTCCAACAGACTAAGTAATTGGACCTTCAGACCCCTCAATATTGCCTCTCGGCTAATCCTCCTTAAATCAGTTTTGTAGGCTCTTCCTACCTATCTCTTTACTGTCTTGGCTGCTCCTAAACATGTCATTAGAGCCATCAGAAACCTTCAGCGAAACTTCCTCTGGCATGGCCACCAACCTAACAAGAAATGGGCATTAGTAAATTGGGATAAACTCTGCACGCCAAAAAGCCAAGGAGGATTAGGCCTCTGGAACCCGGGGAAGCTCAATCAAGTTATGGGAGCTAAAATCTGGTGGCGCTGGCTAAAAACTCCAATAGTGGCCTGGGCACAAATTTGGACACAAAAGTATGCCCCCCTCACACCAGCTAACCAGCTAATCAGGCATAACAACAGAATTCAAGGCTCCAATATCTGGAACACAGCATGGAAAAATCGCACTCTGGTCCAGAACCATGCTTTTTGGGAGGTCCAAGATGGAGAGAGTGTCGTGTTCTGGCATGACTCTTGGCAGCAATTCAAACCCCTGAATGAAATGGAGGACCTATCCACTCTCAAGGGAGACCTCAATCCACATACCTCCTTAAGGGTTAAGGACCTTTGGAAGCCTCAAGGACAACACCTTCCCTAGCGCTAATGGAAAACCTCCAATCAAGTCTTTGGAGTTTTAGAGAATCTCAACCTACAGAGCTGGCAATCTAAAGCCAACCGCCGAAAAATACCCAGAATAGAAGGGCCAGACATCCTGAGATGGGAATACTCCACAGCTGGGACCTTCACAATAAAATAATCCTTCTTCCTACACAGCAACCTCCAAGGCAAAACCAATGAGCCCATATGGAGCAAAGTCTGGAATTCTACTCTCTAGCCTAAGGTTTCCACCTTCCTGTGGCTGGTGGTGCACAATCGGGCCTTAACCTGGGATAACCTCAGGAAAAGAGGCTTCATTGGACCATCCCTATGCGTTCTCTTCTACCAACAAGAGGAAACCAAAGAACATCTCTTTAATGGATGCTGCTACAGCCAACAAATCTGGGATCAAGGCGCGCAAATCATGCGCAAATCCAACCGACACTGAAGCAACATCAATGACACAATAGAGAACGGGGACCGCATCACCTACAACAACCCACTTCTAAATCACATCTGGCAGCTTCTACCAGGATTCATCCTCTGGCAACTTTGGAAGGAACGAAACAAAAGAATTTTCCACTCCCAAGCTTCCACGTCGGAAGTCACATGGGAGAAAATCATCTCACTAATTAAGGAAACAGTTAGGAGCAAATCATGGAAAGCAGAGGACCTCAACTGCAACCCCGAGGAACAGAGCATTCTTCAACGCTGGCAGCCCATCCTAATCAATCAACCAACACCAATGACTAACAAGCATCAACATATCAACCCAACCACCTGGTCCCCCCCTTCAGCACACTTCATCAAAATAAACTTTGATGGGGCCTCCAAAGGCAACCCAGGAACAACAGGATATGGAGCAGTGATCAGAGACTCAAAAGGAGAGATCCTAGGTCTTGTAGTGGGCTTCTTAGGGGAAACAACAAACAATGTGGTAGAGCTAACAGGACTATTGAGAGGTCTCCAAGCAGCTATGGATAAAGATTACAACAAAATTATCTTAGAGGGTGACTCACAAGTCATCATCCAATTAATCACCAAGATTCTTCATGGAAGCCACCCTTCAAAAATCTCACCAAGCTGGCGACTCTCCAGACTGCTAGAAGATTTCAACTGCCTCCTCCAACCCCATCTTAGCATCATACCTTCCCATGTGAAGTGAGATGCAAACAGGGTAGCAGATTGCCTAGCAAATGAAGCAGTCGAAATGGAAGCTGATTACTCCTGCTGGGAGGACCATGTCTCAGAGTGCTCAGACATCTACAGTAGGTGCCAAACCTTAGCTTCCAGAGACTTACATCCCCCGGATGGGGTGCCATGTAGCAGATCAAAGCCACACAGATTGATGCCGGGACGCAATATTAATGCATCCACCGGTGACCATCCCCTCAACCATTAACAGACCATTGATTACAGCAGCCATAATCAAACGATGAGCCTCTTCGTGTAAGGGAACAGTACTAGCCACCAGCGCACTCAACGCCAAGCCTTAATGGCTATGGCGGTCGCGGCTTCCCTCCGCCTTATCACCGGAATTGATAGCATTGAGCGGCATTTGTTCATTGCAGTGTTCATTCCACCAGAGCAACAACAGTTCACTCCACCGACGCAGAGATTCAAGGCCCCGTCAAAGCTCTGGAGTAGAGTAGTCTGTCCGCTAGGAACCCTGGTCATCCTCAGGGTCTCCACCATGCCCAGGGCATGAGGAAAGTCGCGCAGGGGTGCCACTTGGTACACGACCGAGTCTCGACACCAGAGACAGAGGAAGTTTGAGCAGGCGCTGGCCATGGCGTCCATTCGAAGGCGCAGGAAACCACGAACGCCTCCCATGACATATGNTACCTCGCTCTCATCTTTGAGCTCAGAAGTCTGATGGACGACTAGGTTTTTCGCCTTGACAGAATTGATCAGTGGCTGGACATGCTTTTCGTGAACCACTCCAAAAATATACCACAGCGGCAATGCCCAACATGTGTGCAGACTTATGTGCTTCCAACAGGCTGGCGACAGCATGGGAACGGGGAGAAGCGTACAGGCAAAAAGGTTCAATGATGTTCTTGGTTAGGAGTCCCTTTTCTATTCTGCATTAAGCTTTAGCTCAGTTAGTTTTTAGTTTTCTTACAACTAGCTTATGGCATACGGTTTGAATTTCATAAGTGACAGTCCTGGTTTCCTTCGGGCAGGACAGAACCATGTCTATTTTGTTAAATGGAAAACAATTGGCATAGGATGCCCAACTGTCTCGGTTTCCTGCTTAGGCGGGACAACTAGCATCGCAAACAGTTATTGTACTTTGCTTATGATAATATAACAGGATCCATCTTTTTTACTTAAAAAAATAATAATAATCTTATTTTAGTGTAAAACATGGCAATGGAATATATATTAGAATTACATAATTTCAGCATTCAACAAAATTGAAAATATATGAAAATAAAGTAGTAAATTGTATAAAAAAATAGTTTTACACATCAATCTCATTCATTAATGACACTATTAGGATGAACTATGTAGGAATTTGTAATAATCTTATTTTAGTATAAAACATGGCCACTGAATATATATATTAGAATTACATAATTTGAGCATTCAACAAAATTGAAAATATATGAAAATAAAGTAGTAAATTGTACTAAAAAAATAGTTTTACACGTCAATCTCATTCATTAATGACACTATTAGGATGAATTATGTAGGAATGAACTATTTTTTTTTAATGTTCTTATTGTTTCAAAAATAAATTCTAGACAAACATTTTAAAATACAAAAATATATAATTGTTCTAGATAGATTTAAGTTTTGCCTCCATCATCCATTGTTTACTAAGGATTGTTATCTACACTAGTAATTCCTCCTATATTTCATCTTTCATTGGTACCTTACAATCACTACCCCCTAAATATTCTTAGTGCTAGTGCCTTACCGACTTTGGCTCCCTACACAATATTACTGCTCCCCCCACCCCCACCCTCATATGAGGGTGGGGGTGGGGGGAGTATATGAGAAAACTCATATGAGTTTTCTC
>JASDQU011401523.1:106124-117145 GCA_032191745.1 Picea mariana | reverse complement strand
ACTGAGGCTCTCTAATCTATTATGGATTTGATCATATTATATATGTCTACCTTGTGTACTGATATGCCTTGATGCAGTTTAGCAGACTGAGTTGAAGTGAAGGTGTTTTTTTGCAGAAGTTGGAGTCTTGCTGGAATTGAAGGCATTCAGTTTCAAGTTAGTGATACCAAGAGTCCATTCAATATTAGTGTATCAATGTAGCCAAAACCCAAAAAGTAAGTACAGATTTCCCAGTAGCTGTAAGTCCTGTAATGGCCAACGTACAAGGAGGGAGGAACTGCATAGCCGAGCTGAAGGATAAAGCAAGTCATTTGCATGTTGTTTCTCCAGTAATAGACAACTTTTCTTATACTTTCATCCCTTGTTTTAATATATTACAAAAATATATTGCATTTGTAATAGAGAACATTTTTTTTCCAACTGTAAAATTTCGCAATTATATATTATATAATTTGTTTTCATATGAAGAGGTTACAATCAGAAAAACTGAAGAAGATCTGCTGAAATAATAGGTGAAAATTTTCTACATAGCAGTCTATTGACGGATATAAGGAGAAAGGTTTTGATGGAGAGTGGTAGAATGAGGAATTTGCTTGATGATTAATGAGTGATCTGTCAGAGATTACAAATTGATGTCGGAGCATCGTTGGCAAGCACACAGAGGTGGGACCACTCAACACGTGAAAGTTCTTCCAGAACTTCAATGTGGGCAGTTACAACCGATTTCAGAATCCGCCTCCTTTCAGCGCCAGAATTCACCTTTGGAGGCATGCTTGAGCCGGTGCCAAATTTTACCCTTTGAGACAAGTTTTGAAATTGTAAACAGAGCAGGAGTTTCCACTTCGGCTCTGGAATGCGACTGAACTAGGATAAAGTAGGATGAATGTTAGAGTAGGGAAGTAGCCAGGGGAAAGCCCTAGAAACATTTTGGAGTTATGTAGAATTTTGTACACCCAGTTAGAGAGAGCTGCAATACAGAGATAAATTAGTTGTAAGAGAGAACTGCGAGTTAGCAGGAGATACTTTTTTGAGTTACTGTAATTTTGAATGTATTTTGTAGCCATTGGGCACTTGTGAATATAACAGAATGAAACATTGATCCAAATGTATGGTGTGTGGAATGCCTGCATTTTCCTATCATATTTTGTTTACATGAATCAGTGGATGGAACTGTGAGTTTTCCCAGTTTCAATTATTTCTCTACATTGGAAGCTCTACAAGGTGTGAATCGAGCTAGAGAGGGACGTAAGGAGATCAGGAGGAATTTCTCTGCGAGAAATAGCATGGATCTGAGTTATCGAAATCCCTCAAATGCAAGGAGTGCGCACGGAATGAAATTTTGAACTAGATAAAGATCAGGAGGGATAACACTTCAGAAAGTGTTATCGATACCCCAGAATTCATTCCCTGGAAGGAACGAAGATCGAGTGTTCGAAGACTTAGAAAATCTTCTAAGTCTGAAGCGAGTAAAATCTCAAGAGGAATAACGTCATTGAGCATTGGATCATGACAGAAGATCCCGCAGACCGTCCGATTTGAGGGAGAAGCATAGGATTTAACGCTGTGTAGATCTGAGAGGGGAGATCCCGAAGATCTGAACAAACGGTGGAGAGTCCTTGAGGAAAAACGTCGAAACCTCGCCAGTCGTTGGATAAGGTGGAGCTGTGAGGAGGTTAGCGACAAGGGATTTTGACGTCCAAAGCATTTCGACATTTCGGCAACCAGGGATTCCAAGGAGTAGAGATATCCCTTGCACCCAGATTTCACAAAATGCGAAAACCCAAAAGAATAGGCACTGGGAAATTTTGGCATTTCGGCAATCGGGGGTTCGAAGGATAAAGGGATGGGACGCTTGACTTGGGAAGTCCCAGTCCACGATATTTTGGCATTTCGGGACCCGAGTGTTCGAGAGGTAAGGAGTCGGGAGACGTGGAGTCTCGACTCGCGAAATTGCAAAACCCCAAAAGCATTCAGAGGAATAGTACGAGTCAAAGCCCATTAAGCCATTTCGGCATTTCGGGGTCCAGGAGATTGAAGGACCTAGAATTGTTGCGGCCAAAATTGTGAAAACGCGAAACTCGAAAACCCGAAAGTGTTTGGAGGCTAAGGGAAGATGCAGAGTTGTTAAGGCCTTTTCGATGTTTCAATGACCAGGAGTTGGAGGGATAAGGATCCTGGGAGAGCTCGCAGTCAAGAGTCTCGAAACCCTGAAACGCGAAAGGTGTGTTGGTTCAAAACAAAGAAGAGCGCTGAAAGCTGAGTGCGTGCATAGGTTTTCTCAAAGCTTGTGCCAGGGAATTAAAGGGACCTATGGATTTGTCCAAAGGGTTCCAACAGGAGCCCAAAGAGTTATTTCAGCTCAGAAAAAGAACGATCCAGAGACCGGGAGTTCAGTGGACCCTGCTGAGGTAGGGGTCTGCATCAGGTGGTATCAAAGCATAAGTTTTTCATCTGTAGATTTCATGTGAAGGAGGAAAAGAACGAGACAGAGAACTCAAAGCTGTACTCTGTGTGTGACAGATAGTCAACATAATGCCGCCAAGAAGACGAGAGCCTCCTTTAGCCAACCGTGTTGTAGAGAGGGAGATGCGAGAGCTTCGTGCCCGATTGGAAACAATGGAAGCAGCACAAAGAAGAGCACTTGACATTGGGGATGTTAGTGATGCAGAAAGTGAAGAGGTTGAGATTGAAGAAGCTGCATGAGACGATGCCGCAGAAGAACATTTGTTGAGAGCAATTGTCAGGTTGGGAGGCAGAGCAAAGATAGAGGTCCCCATGTATGAGGGAAATCTAGATGTTGAAGAACTGTTGGACTGGATAAGGTCCATGGACAAACACTTCAACTATGAAGATGTCGATGAGGAGAAGAAGGTGAAGCAAACAGTCACCCGACTAAAAGGGCATGCAACACTGTGGTGGGACGAACTGCAAGCTGAGAGGAGAAGTAAAGGCAAAAGAAGATAAAGAGTTGGGACATGATGGTAGGAAGGAGGAGAACCTCACATTTCAGAAGCAAGGTGAAGATATGTTGAAGCAGAAGGAGCAGAGGATGGAGCATCCCTGATGTTGAGAAAAGTTCTCTTAAAACCAGAGGGAGAAATTGAAAAGCCAGTGCAGAGAAACAGTCTCTTCAGGACAACTTGCAAGACTAAGGATAAAGTATGCAAGGTGATCATTGACAGTGGGAGTATTGACAACCTAGTATCCACAGAGATGGTGGAGAAATTGGAGTTGAAGACAACTGCACATCCAAGGCCATACAATGTCTCATGGCTGCAAAAAGGACACCATGTAACGATCGCTAAACAATGCCTGTTTGAAATTAAAATAGGAGGATATAAAGATGAAATCCTATGTGATGTGATTCCCATGGACTTATGCCACATTTTGTTGGGAAGACCATGGAAGTTTGACAGAAATGTCATTCACGATGGAAGGAAGAATACATATACATTGGAGAAGAATAGTAGGACTCATATGTTGCTACCAATGGAGGAGAAGAGAGCAAAAGAGGAATCCAACACAAGCATAATTCTCATGAGTGGGAAAGAAATCCTAAAAGAAGTCAAGGAAGAACAAGAGATGCAGTTCATTGTGGTGAGGAAGCTCAAAGTCATCCTTACGAGTACATCAATGGATGATTTGCTTGAAGAATTTTAGGAGCTGCTGGATAATTTTGATGATATAGTGGTGGATGAGCTACCAATCTCATTGCCACCCATCAGGAGTATCAATGATCATATCAAATTGATACCAGGAGCAAGCCTGTGAACAAGGCACCGTACAGATTAACACCTCAAAAAAATGAGGTGGTGAAGAACCAAGTCCAAGAATTGTTGGATAAGGGTTTGGTCGGGGAAAGTTTGAGCCCATGTGCGATACCAACTATGTTAAGCCCAAAGAAAGATAGGGGATGGAGAATGTGCATAGACTCGAGATCCATCAACAAGATCACCATCAGGTACATATTTCCTTTACCAAGAATGGATGATTTAATGGATTGCTTAAGTGGAGCAAATTTATTTTCTAAGATAGATCTTAAAAGTGGATATCAGCAGATCAGAATGAGAGAAGGTGATGAATGGAAAACAACATTTAAGATGAATAAAGGTCTGTATGAGTGGCTGGTTATGCCATTTTGCTTAACAAATGCCCCGAGCACTTTTATGAGGCTGATGAATGAAATTATAAAAGATTTCATTGGCAAGTTCATGGTTGTATATCTGGACGATATACTAATCTTTAGCAGGACTAAAGAGGAGCATTTGAGGCACCTAACGCTAGTAATGAGGAGGCTACATAAGGAGAAGTTGTTGATTAATTTGAAGAAGTCCTCTTTTATGAAGACATAACTCATTTATTTTGGTTTTGTGATTTCTTTGAATGAACGGAAGATGGATCCAGAGAAGGTGAAAGCAATCAAAGAATGGTCGTCACCAAGGAGCATGTTCGAGGTAAGGAGCTTTCATGGTTTAGCAAGTTTTTATAGAAAGTTCATTAAAGACTTCAGTGGGATTTGTGCACCCATGATGGATATAGTAAAGAAGCGGGACAAGTAATTTAAATGGACAAAGTATATGGTTCAGGAAGGATTGTTGTTCAGAGGAAATCAATTGTGCATACCAAGATGCTCAATGAGGGAAAATCTTCTGAAGGAGAAACATAGTGGAAGATTAGCTGGACATTTCGGCCATGATAAAACGTTTGCAAAGTTGAGTAGTTCATACTATTGGCCAGGTATGATAACAGAGGTGATAAAATTTGTGAATAGATGTAGGATCTGCCAACATGCAAAGGGGAACAGACAGAACACTGGATTGTATCAACCATTGCCAATACCAGAGAGGCCTTGGGATGTAATAAGCCTAGACTTTGTGTTGGGATTGCCAAGAACACAAAGACGATTTGACTCCATATTTGTGGTGGTGTTGGCAGCCAATTCACTTTTTTCTATTGTCTTATACGTTGCCTACACCAATGATTTGCAAACATCAATTTTTTGTCACAATTTTCAAATAAACGAAACTTTTATTTTTTGCGACATTTGCACATTTACCTTCGTTTTGTTTTCACGACTGTAAGCATGAAAACTTAATCTTTCGAAGTCGCATTGAAATCATTATTTGAACTGTCATGATATTTCTTGTCAATATGCCTATTGCGCTTACATTTCACCTATTGTTATGTAGCTGGCAGAACTTTCAAACTATACTCATTGAACATTCTTGTATTGATTGTGTGACTTGGTTTCATTGATTTTGTAATGCATTGGCATTTGGATTTGCTTTTTATTTGACCTACTTGACCATTTGTTTCATGAAAATACATAAGGGTTATGATTAAATCTTTCATATATATCTTTTTAATATAATGCCTATGTCTATGTTTTCATAACTATTGGTTTGTTGATTATATGAAGACCCATCAACATATTGGTTAAACTATTGATATGAGCTGATACATTGGCGAATGGTTAAATATTTGGTATTAATTTCGAATTGAATGTTGATGGTTAAAAACTTTGGCACAATGTTGATTACGCGCATTGGTTTATACACTTACCATTGGATTCATTGGTTGGCCAAGTGACATGAATGTTGAACTATGCTATAATAGGTAGAATATCTATAAGCCGACGGTTGTACTTTGGCAATAACTATTTTGCATGGTAGAGATAAGCTCCACCACCTTCGCACGATGGCATTTATGCCCATCCCTTATCCCCATTCACTTCTGTTAGCTCGGGTAGCTCTGCTCCTGTGTGTGTTATGATCCAAACCCTCGGCTTACCATGTGCTCGGCTCCATGGCACCAGTCGTGTGAATTGAGCCAACCGGCAACCAAGCCTTGTTAATGTTTGACAATGCTCAGAAAGACTTGGAGGATAACAGGTGGCTCACTTTCGTGCAGCGAGTTGAGGGTTTTAATATAGTTGTAGTGCAATAGTTTGCCATGACTTTCGATGGCTGTAGAGACAAGGTGGATGACATCCAGTTGGAAATCGATGAGGAATTTATCAGTTCTGCTACAGGGCTACCTGCCACGGGCCAGCCTTGGTTCAAAAATTCAAAATTGGAAGAGGTTCCATGGCCACTACTATTCCTCTCGCGTAAAGTCACCTCTTGTGACAGAGGTATGCCCATATCCTCACTTAAACCATGATGGCACGACACTTTGATGGTATTCAAACAGTTCGTGACCTGTGAAGGTCGATATGGACTCGTGTTTCTCTACCACCTGCGTTTGTTAATGAATTTTATGGGATACTCATTGAATATGCCCTTTTACTTTCAGCGCAGCCTATATAAAATGTCAAAAAGGTTTAAAAAGGAGAAGGTTGACAGTAGCCTATTCCACTATGGACTTATTAAACTTATCATTGTTCATTACTTAAGTCTACATGGTGATAGATGGAGAGCTTTCATCGCTCGAAATGGTTTTGATGATACAGACCCTATCCAGGCTGACAAGCCTAAGGTGAATGAAACCAAGGCCGAGCCACATGTGCCCTTTCATATCCCATTTCCCTCTCCTAAGAATTCGGTCGACCCTACTATTGACTTACCAGACGTTGGAAATGAGAAGGTCGAGGCTATAAAGAAACCTATGAGAAAAAACGCTAAGGCAAACCCTATTGCTAATGCCAAGGGTAAAAAGAACGTTTGGCTTATTTCGAGAATGGCTAGGAAAAAACCTAAACCCTCTGATGGGTCAAAGCCTATTGTCCTTAGTGAGGATTCAGACTCTGACGTAGAACGTTTCTTAGCCAGCGAGTACCCTTACTCACAGGGTTTATGCCCCGAACCACCTTATGATTTCGTGATGAATATTCCCCCCTACCTAAGGAACGACCCCAGTTACCCAGGGATTAAATTTCCTAACAAAACCCTCAGCCATATGTCCAAACCCTCGCCTCTTTCAAAACCCATGCATCTGTCCTGTGAACAATGTGATTTATGATTGGAACGATACTACATTGATGTTCCCCTACTCCAATCGAAAATTCAATCGCTGGAAAATCAAGTTGCAGTGTTGACCAGCCAAAGAGACCAACTTCAAGCAACTGATAAGAAGAAAAAGATAACAGGCTCCATCCTTTTCAAGAATGTTGAATCGGCCACAACCGTTATCAACTCTAAATTGTCGTGACCTAGCCATCTGCTCGCCATACAGGTATGGATTTTGATATCATTTTGGTTTTGTGAGTGACCATGAGTAATATAGTGATTGAAATTTGATCTTTGAATAGCTCTGTTTATATTTCGAAATGGCTCTGTAATAATGCGTTCATCATGTATATTGTGTTGCTTTGCTAAAAATAAATGGAATTTCGTTTTAGATACATGAGTTGATCATTCCCAGTATAGCCATCGATAGATTTTTATTGGATTTGAATGGTTTTCGTTTGGATTTGATTTGTTGGTTTGCCTGATTGAGTTAACGAAATTGATGGTTTTCTTTCAATTCAATTTGTTTTGTATCCACTCCGAGCAGGAATTTTTTCATGCTCAATTTAGAATACGATCATGTTTGGATTTGATTTCGTTATGATTCATATGTTGTGATTGGTAAATGATTTCAATGAGTTTGGTTGTTACGATCTTGTAATATGTTGTGTCATATAATTTTCAAAGATGGAATACAACTCTGTTCGATTTGGATTTGGAAAATACTACTATGTTTTTATGGGAACAATGCTCTCATTTAAGCCTATGCAAATAATATTCACGCCCGAATCATGGAACGATTATGATTTGCAATGACTATGTTAAACTCCAGTTGTTTGATTCACTTGTTGAATTCGTATCATAAATACTGCTTTGTTTGATTTTAAATTTGCAAAACTAATCGATTGAGTGTGTTATCCCTACCAAATCCAATTATAATTCGTTTGAATGGAACGATTTTGGTCAAGGTCATTCGATCTTGTTTTCCCCGATTTGTAATAACAAACGATCGGATATCTCTTACGAACTCTGTTACATCATGTCATGATTTCATTTGAGTTCATTCACGAGTCAGTTATGATTTAATTCGTTCTCGGCCTGGACCGTTTGTTATACAGTTATGCTGATTTGGAAATGATCTTGTTGGAATCGATCATGTCTCCTGTCTAAGAGGCAGTGTAACAATTGCCTACGATTTGTTTGATTATATCGGTTTCAATTGAATATCAAACAATTTTACAACTGTTGGATTATGATTCTGTTCGTTCAATTTTGTGATAACAAAAGAAACAGAGTACGAGTATCTCTGTGGTCATGATTATGTTTGATTTCGAATGGTATAACAATTTCAACTTCAATGATTCGTTTTCAAATAGTTAGTGGATGTTAATTGAATTTAATTCTTTAAAAGATTTTCAATTGATTTTAATGTTGATTCTGTCTTATTTAGACTAGCTACAAAATCAGAGGATTCTGTAGCTAGTCTATAAAATTAGATTTTTTATTATTTTATTAATAAAAGATCCTTCTAACTTGTCTATTTTTGACCCTTTTTAGGTAAATTCGAATTGCATGGGACATGCTGGGCAGTCTAGGGGATATTTGTGTGTTTTAGTTTTATTGTAGGTTGCTAGTTTAGTTAAACTTGGGATATCTTCCCAGATTTATGTAAACAGTTTTGATAACTTCCACAGGGAGGTTTTACCCTGTGGAAAACTTATAAATACTTATTATTTTTGTAATAAGGATCATCCTCACTTGTGGGAGAACCAGACTATGGATTTCTAATACAAACTGATATAGGAGTTGATGTTTTGCTACAACTTTTGCTTCTCATAATATCAATCTTTTGTTTTATGTTTATGCCTATCAATTTGCATTTGATTAGTGACTACTTTAGCTATCATAGTCCTTTGCAAAATGATATGATTTAATTAATATGATCCATGTCTGATTTCTTTCATTAATCTAAAATACAACAATTACTTTGTTCAGTTAATGAATGACATATTTCTCTTCTTCATCAATTGAACTATTATGTATAGATCTTTGCATACAGGTTTATCTAACTGTAAAGATTTATAAATTATAAGATTGTTGTTATTTTTATGTCTTGTTTGTCCTGTAATCAAACTTGTAGAGCACTACAGCTTATCATTTATGAAAATCTCCTGGATAATTCTGTGCGGATTTCCTCCCTTTGATCAACTAAGGCAATCATCATTCATAGGACAAGCCTGGAGCGTTTCCAGGTCAGTTTATTATTTATTTGTTTAGTATATTTAGTAGTAGTTTAGTTAGATATATGTTTAGTTAGATTTATAGTTAGAATTAATATATTAGTTGTTTAGTTTAGTTAGTTTTGTTTTATTTCTTGTTCATAAAATCATAAAATCAACAAAAAATATCTTTTACTGTCTTAGGGCAGAATATAAATTAATTTTTTGGGTTTTATTTAAATCTGTAAATTGTAGATATTGTACATTTTGTGAATAAGTTATATTTCATTTAGTAGTTAGATAGTTAATTAGTTAGAGTTAGTATAGTAGTAGTTAGTATATTGTATATATAGAATAGTTAGATTAGTTTAGTTTGTTTTAGTAATTAGTTCTAGTTTATTTTGTTTAATAGTTAGTTTTAGTTAGATTAGTTTATTAGTTTGTTTTATTTGTTTTTAGTTAGATTAGTAAGTTTAGATTAGTTTTCTTTTGTTTTCTTAGGACCTTAGATCGGCTAACGGATCCGCTAAACCCGTCAGGGTGGTTCATCCCAAATGGCTTGGGTTATTAAACAACCCCGGACCAGTTCCACTCTCTCACTTGATGGATGGTCGATTTCTCCCGTCAACAAATGGCGCTAGAAGGAGGGCCGACTGACAAGTTGGCCTTGTAGGAGCCTTTATTTTAAATCTATTCAATTTTCCCCATGGCTCCCCAAATCACTGTGTTGGAACATGCTTTCAACTTCTCATTACCCAATGTTCCCAATGAGATAGTCTCTCACTTGTCCAAACTCACATTTGATGGTGAAGGCAATACATCTGCTAAAAAACACCTTAACAAGTTTTGGTCCAAATGCATCAAACATGACATCTCAGATTTAGGATTTTTATGCAGACTTTTCGCTTTTACTTTTAGAGGTCGAATCAAACAATGGTTTGAATCATTTCTAGCATGTCACATTTTTGATTGGTTTCAATTTGTAGATGAGTTTCTATATGCTTTTGAAATTTATAATTTTGATCAATTATGTGAAGAATTTCATACTTCGCTAATCAATGGAGATTCATCTTCAGAAGGATTTTTGACAAAAGTCTATCATATCCTTTGTAAATTTAATCTCGATGACATGTCATTGGCATTAAATATCTTCTATGATGCTTCCATCCCTTCCATCTAGTCATGTTCAATCACGAATGAAGAACCAATTGCAAATCCTATCACTCAACTGCAAGAACAATTTTCTTCGCAAGAAGAGAAAAATTCTTTCGATAATGTTGAACAGGCCAGGGAGTTAGAATCTATTGATCAGGCTCTTATTGACAACCAAATTGGTTTTTCCTTTGAATCATTGTATTTTCAGTCTAAGAATAGTATGGAAGATGATTTGTTTCTGGCTGAAGGTGAATACCCTCATTCTTGTAACTCATGCTCTAATCAACATTTAAAATCAGTCATTGAAGAACACTTAAGCAACAAAAATATTCTTGAATGTTCTAGTACTCCTATGAAACTGATTAGAGGAGTTATGCAACTAGAAGAAGAAACTTCAAACCTTCATCCTCAAAATGCACTTTGTTCACAGGAAAGACTAGATGTTGGTCACATAAATTTTGAATTATCTATCACACAAAAGGCAAATCCAGATGATCATATTATGTTGAGGAATTCGTCACCAAAACAGAGTGAGAGTTTTAAAGAAAGTGAAGAGAATTGTCTTGATAATACCATTGTTGAGTATCATAGTTCAAGAGATTCTTTTCATGTACTTATTTATAATTCCTTTTATTCTTTATATCCTGATCTATTCCTAGATTCTGGTGGACTTGACATCTTACCTACAACATACTACTCT
>JASDQU011401523.1:83675-94231 GCA_032191745.1 Picea mariana | reverse complement strand
AATAATGTAACCATACCAGTGTCTCAGTGATATATTTGAGGCCATAGAATGCAGATCTGGAACCTGCCTCATCATCCAAGAGCTTGGCACCAGCTCAAACACAAATCTCCATGATTTTATCCACTCCACGCTCCCTATACATAGCCAATTTGCGTGTACACTCACCCTATACAGAACCAACCCATGTCTATATGCACCCTATACATAGACAGCCTGCGTGGGCATCATAAAATAGGATTTTCTGTGAATCCGAGAATTTTTCCATCAAGATCTCCGACATTGCCGAAAATTTGATGCGTCCATGAGCTCCTCCTCTCGCTCTCTTCCTTAGAATATATCTTCAATCATGCTCAAGAGATCCACATCAATAAGATGCTCTCACAAGAAGCTCTCCATCAATACTCTAAAATATATTCACAAGAATCTCTCCATTGATCCACAAAAAGAATTCTCACCAAAAATACATTTTACAAGAGATCCTAGCTTCTTATTTATACTTTCATCTTCTAGGTCACTTAACCCATTTTTAGGTTACTTAACCGATTTCTAGGTCACTTAACCTATTTTCCTTATTTTAAGGTTAGTCACTTTCCATGAATGGAAAGTTCTCCAATACTTTATCATTTAAATATTCCTTCTTGATTTTGTCACTTCATTTTATAATTTAAATAATCTTTCTTGATTTTGTCACTTTACTTTATCATTTAAATAATGATTTCTTCTTTTCAATCACTTTGACTTCTTTGACCTTTTGGGGCTTCAACCCATCATATGGGGGTCCTTCAACTTCATAAAGCCATAACTCTCAAACCGTGAGGAGTTATGTGACATTCCACATACCACCAGAAATGGCATGTCAAGCACTATCCATCTAGGATGGTTTCACCAACAACTTCATTGATCTTCATCTCATTAATCCACATGCAAGAATGGGTCCTACAACCATTCTTCTAGGATAACTCGATCCGTAAAGTGTCTTCCCATGAGGGATTGCACCATAATGGGACCACTTTGGAGTTCATCCATTTGTGCACCTTATCAAACATTATAAGACAATAATGATTCATCTTTGCATCAATTCACCACTGCATCATATATATCAACTATGCATGATGTATCAATGATAACTCATTGATCCATATTCATCAATGCATCATATCAATGATCCATCTTTATCAATTGGTTTCCACTTGGACATCTATCATTCTAATCAATGACATCATATCAATGATCCATCTTTATCAATTGGTTTCCACTTTGACATCTATCATTCTCATCAAGGGAACCATATCAATTGGTTTCCACTTGGACATCTATCATTCTCGTCAATGCATATTCATTGTTCATCAATCATCAATCAATCAATTACTTGACATCAATCAATGACATCAATCAAACCAAACCATTTTCATCAATGACATATGATCCAACAATCTCCCAAATAATCAAACCATTGGAATCAATCACAACAAGATCCAACAACCAATACTTCATAACATTTAGGACATAATAATTTGTCCTAAAAAAATTAAATTCCAATAAAGTAACATTTAGAAAGAAGAATACAAATAACAATACATACACTCGAGCTAATACAAACACTCAAACTAGCCAAAGGATGTTACCATGTCTTATTTTTCAATGGACAATATTGCAACATAAAAACTGCAATATAACGTTCTTTGTGAAAAAGTAACAAATTTGATACATTGTTCATATAGGTTGAACTGTGTCTGGTCTTCAATTATAATAGCTAAAGAAAACATAAAAGTATCTATCGTCCTTTCCATTTATTTTAAGCCTAAAAACCTATATAACATTGATTAGATCACTCATGTAGCCACTTCTAAATTGGCTTTCGCCCAAGTTCTCTATAATTTCCCAGTCCTTAAGCATATCAGTCTCATTTAATTTCCTTTTACTTGGCTCATTGTTTTCCGAAACATAACCCTTGCCCTGTTGGTTAGATTTTCCTTCTCCTTTATCTGATTTTATAGTGGGAATCACTTTCTGCATGTAAAGGGAAGAGAAATAGAGTTATAAGGAAATTTTGATTTTAAATTTCATAAAAACACACATGCGAAATCAATCCATATATAACAGTAAAAAAATTCTTAAAACTGGAAGAGAACTTTATCAATCCATATAGTGGGAAAAGTGATAAATACTGAAAGAGAACTTTATATATACAAATCTCCACAAATTTCCTCTCAAAATCCACACATAATGGAAAAGATTTTTTTTTTCAACGAACATAACAAAAAATTACAAAATTCAGTAAATAATATCCTTGTAAAATCATTGCAGACGTAATGGAAAAAAATTAAAATGCTTTATGTAAACAAATATAACAAAGAAATTCCACCAAATTCAGAGACAATATCTAAAACAACATTTTTTAGGCTTACCAGACTTTTGACAGCTGCAGGAGTCAGGTCTGTCAAGTGAGAAGGAGATACATTGGTATTGAGATGTGTTGGCACAGAGGAAGATCCATGGTTCAATGCTTACAACAACACACCAACAAAACCCTAACTAATGGCTCTTTCGGCAACACCTGTGAAGCAGATGAAGTCTCACCCGAGGTAGAGGCAGGGGTGGTTGCAGGACTCAGATGTCTTCAAACTTAGTTGGGATGCAGATCTGTGATTGTAACACCTTAACATAGAACTTAACAGATATAGTTCATTAATATTCAGTTTTAGTTTACAACGCAACTAAACCCTAATAATAGATCATCGAAGCATTCACACGGATTCAATAGACTCAAGCACTAAGCATACCAACATAGATTAGATTTAGCATTCATTCACATTATTCATTACTAAGTTA
Organism: Picea mariana; assembly: GCA_032191745.1. NCBI lineage: Eukaryota > Viridiplantae > Streptophyta > Pinopsida > Pinales > Pinaceae > Picea > Picea mariana. The sequence continues at coordinate 91,399 of JASDQU011401523.1, read as the reverse complement.
CCATATTAGATTATTTTAAGCATATATCAGTGCACTAAGCATCTATCCACATAAACAAGAGAATAACCATAAAGCACAAAGAAACCACAACACGGGATATACATGGTTCACCCCCACCCTAGGGCTACATCTACCAAATCTTCTTCTTTATTTATTTCTGTCAATCTTCTACATGCACAGAGCCATGATATCTTACTATGCAGAGGACAAGAGATCTTCACGCACTCTGCTATATCCACCTTCAATGAGTTGCAACACAAAGCCTCTTTGTAGTCTCTTACAATCACTTGCACTTAGCCTTTCAAATCTCACACAGTATGAACAAAGAAATTACAATCATCCTTTGCACTTAGCATAGTACCAAAAACCTCTTATCCACCCTTCTCTTACATCACCTAGAATTCTATTTATACATTACAAAGAGGGCCTAAACATGCGAAAACCCATGGGATGACATCCCCATACCCGTTACATAAGCCCAAAACCAAAAAATCCCTAAAAATGGGTCGAGATCCTGTGATCTCCGCTTTGAATTGTGCTACGCCTTAGACAGCCTGTCGAAGCCCCAAAAATATGTTAAATATGACCAAGGATCCTCAAAAATAGGTCAAGGACCAATAGGTCAACAACACTTTGTTACACATCAACATTACTCGCTTTGATAAGTGTCACAAGTGTCACATGTTGCACAGAAGTGTCGCAAGTGTCAAGCGAAGCATACTTCCATGATGCCTATGTCATACTTATGATGACACTAAGGAAAAACTTAAAATGCCTCAAACACTTGATTTGAAGGAAGAGGAATGGTTAACTGAAGTTAAGTACCTCTTGCCACCTGAAAGAATCATTGAATTTACGGTTTTAGAAGAGAGCGCTCCCCTATATCACTCTTAGGAGCGTTGGCGCTCCCCTATAAGGTGCTAGGGAGCGTTATAGCACTAAACAACCTTGCAAGATGATCACTATTGATTTTAGAAGCACTGGCGCCCCCCTAAAGCCTACTAGGGAGCACTATAGTGCTCTGATGGCCATTTTGAGGGAGCGCAGCCTATTCTGGGCAGGAGTTGGTCTGTTGAGGAGAATAAGGGGAAGATATTTCAATCTTGGAAGGAAGTTGCATTCAAATTCCTGGTTCAGCCATGATCTTAGGGAAGATCCCTGACTCAAGGAGGAAAATCCTCAACTTACCCTAAAGATACCTCAAGAGGTTAGGCCTCTCTAAACCTATATAAACAAGCTCTATCATGGTGGAAAGGAGGAAGAATTGGAAGCATGAAACCGATGATCTCATAGGAAACATATAGTGAACTGGAGGAAAGTAATCAGTGAAGTTGTTGTCATCCGGATCGTGGACCTTTTGAGCAAGGGTTAGACAAAGGGGATCTGACGAAGCTGCTGCATTCACATCTATGGTTGTAAGTTATTTCCATCATTGTTCTCATAAATATGACACGCTTGGCCTGTTTCTTTCTAGTTTGTGTTTAATCTCACATGAACTTGTCTCTAATAGATATATCTATTTCAAGCTAATATCAATAGATTACGAAGTGGTTGTGCTATTGTTTGTCTACAGGGCTCATCGAGGAGCGAAAGATTGGAGCTCAACTCGGAGCATGCAGGTACAAATGTAGGTAAAAGGTACTTCTTTTCTCCTTCCTCCTTATACATTAGTTTGTATAGATCTAAAAGGAAGTCAGTGTCCATGTTAAGTGTCTTCTGTCTTAAGAGTTAAGAGTCTAACTCTCAAGAGGATATCTACCTGTCCACAGGGAGATTTTCCTTCAACAGAAACTGGCAACTCCATTTGCGAGAATCGAATCAAAACTTTGAGTTTTGATTTTCACTCATAGACCTTGTCTTACCCTTTGATTGTTTTCAAACCTTGTTCACCCCTCTTTGCTTGATTTCATGTGTTGATTGACTCCTTACCCCATCACACTCAGCTTGATTGCCAAAATTCGACTGAAATTTTGGATTTTTGGACATTTTCATGAGCTATTTAAGCCCGGTGCCCCTATGTCTATGTTAACAAAGCATCAACGCTCCCTGGATGTGTTAGATGGAGCGCTATAATGCTTCGTGCCCTTTACACTAGAGCGTCTGCCCCGTTTTGGCAGAAAACCTTTCCAGAATTGCTTTTTCAAGGTCCAGTCTCTGTGTTTCACTTGTTGAGCCTCTTTGTGAGTCAATGCTTCTTCCCACTGAACTTTGACATCCTTCCTTCTAAGGAACAAATACCTTGCTATTTAGATTTTGTGGCCTTGTTCATTTATTTTTTGAGTTTTTCTACTGTTGGGAGTTTGAAACCATTGCACTATTTTTTCTCTCCTTTTTGACTGAGCAAGAAACTCTGGTGAAGGACATCAGAAGTCTATGAATCTCTTCATTTGGTTTTTGTTGAGGTTATTGTTCTTCAACATCTCTCTTTTTTGTGAAATTATTGATTTTCTTTGTTTTCTTTTTTTCTTCTTGTTTCCAATCACAGCAAGAGGGTGTATTGTTTGTACGAAACCTGCTCACTCTTGTCTAAGTTTCCTTGATACAAAAGGTTAATTGGCAGGAGAAGTGTTTTTTTGAATTAATCATTATTCGCACACAAACAATAAAGAGACATATTCATGATTGATTTGCATATTAGAAGACATTTTCAAAAAAATTTAGCACCACATTGGATTTGATTGAAGAAAATTTGTTTGAGGACATTCCTTCTTAGTGTTTGTTAGTGAAAATAACTCTCTCCCTCTCCCTTAAACAGACATTCATCGAAAAGAAATGACTGCTTATCATATTTGATGCATTTTTGGGGGATTGAGTCGTCATTCCATCCGTTTCACTTCCATGCACCCCTTTTGAGTAAAGAACAGCTATAAAATGAACGTTGATTAAAAACTATCTAGAACATTTTTTTTTCTAGGATCCTCCACCAACAGTAGACTAGCATTAGCACTTTGGATTAGGCTGTGAGCATAACTCTCCAAAGTTTCCAAAACAAATATTAGAATCTTGAGGTAGGGAGAGTCAAATCCAATTGTCATATAAGTCTGCCTAGGATCCCCCTCTCACACAAGGGTTATGCACGAGGTCGCACTCGGGAAAGCTATGGAGATTATCCCTCCGTGGTTTGACTAATTGTAGTAGTCAGATCATATTATGGGGATCACTTAAAGGTATACCCAAAATGTTGAGTGGAAGCCTTTCAAGTTGATTTCGGGCTAGATACCCTGCCCGTACATTCGGACTGGGCTGTCAACTGTACCCGCCCAGGGGCTGAGTGTGAATTGGTAACCTTAGTGGCCATAATCTTCAGGGTATTACACAAGGTGGTAGTGAAGGGAAGTTTGTACCTGGAACAGAAATTGGTCAAACTCACTCGGGCTCCTTGAAGGGTAAATCCACAATTACTACGTGGAAGCTTGCACCAAGGTGAAAGTCCATTAAGCAGGTCGCCAGTGTAACTATTCCACTATATCCCCACCCCTTCTTGACTTGATCATGCGATGTTGGATTTCATCACCAACTAGTATGGTCATTGAGAGAAGGTTTTGTTTGCTTGGTTCTGATTCCTAGATTCTATTAGCGTATGCTGCTTCTTTTCGGTAGTTGGCCATAGATTTTTTTTGCCGACTTTTTTTCGCCAACATTGACCCTCTGCGCTGTTTGCGTAGGCTACAGGTACTTCCTCTAGAAAATATGGAAGGGACTACCCCTTTACCCCCTCATTCTATGAAGGAATCTCCTCAACAGAGAGAGGTTCATGACACTATGACCTCCCAAGAAGAAGTTCCCACTGCTTTAGAGAATTTTCGAATTGTTTCAGAGTCTCCGGAGTCTTTCCGCATTCCTGAGGGATATGAGAGACGTGTTCTCCAACTGAATTAAGCCGGTGAATTCGTCATCGTCAATCCTTCTGATGTTTTGATTGGGTCTCATTCAAACCCTCTAGTCAAAGACCCTTTTTGGACCACAGACAATGTTCAAAGTCCACCACGCATGGTGCGAGATCTTTATGGAACAAAAATAGGTGTCGACGTGCCTATTACCTACACCATACCCTTAAACCATTTTATTGGTACTACCATTTTTTCAGCTACACCGTCCATTGATCCGAACACATCGTCCATTGGCCCAAGGTCCACTTTCTCCCTCCAGATGGCCCACTCTACAATGGTCCCTCACGTGCCGACTATTCCCGTCGGTAACGCGGTGGTTAGCCAAGCTGCCATTGGCACACCACTAACACCTAGACGTTCATCATCACTCCCTTTTGGGTACATAGCATTGAATTCTTCCACTGTCACTACTACCCAAGTTATGCCTGGAAGTTCTATACCTATACAACAACCCGGAGTGACCGGTCTTGGTGGCTTTAATCCGTTAAGCAGCACCGGTCAGTCATTTACATTTGGTTCCCCAATTCTGAGAACTCCATCTCAAGCTAGGGGGAATCCTCCCACCAGAGGACAAATTCCATTTGGAGGGCACCCTCATGCTAGGGGGAAACCTCAATCTGTATCCTACCATCAACCGTATGGACAAAATGTGTCTCCCACACCCAATCCGTGGAATATCCCTTTTCTAGGAAACCCACAGTTCTCGGGGGGACACAATCCTCAAGCTCCACAACAACCTCTTCCCCCTCAAGGGACTTATCTATATCCCCCTTAATGACAAACGTCAAATCTGGTTTATAATCCTCAAAACCCATCCGGTTATCCTCCGCGCACACATGTTTCTCGAACCACCTCAAATCCTGTGTACCCTGGTCAACACCAACCTTATACAAGAGGACCCACTAGTTACAATTATCTGCCTAACCCAGTGTATGGTCCTACTGGTGTTCCTATGCCACACCAGTATTACCCATAGGTTAACCGACAACTACCTTTCCTAGAAACTCTGGACCTCCCAGACTTGTCTCAGTTAATGAATGATCCTATTTTTCATTCTCCGGTTTGGCCAGCTATTCCAGCTAAACTTCCTTCTGATATTTCAAAATTCAACAGAAAGTCCGGAGAAGACCCAAACAACCATGTGATGACTTTCCATTTGTGGTGTTCATCGAACTCCCTCATGGATGATTCTATATGTTTGCGTCTTTTCCAACGAATGCTTACGGGTTCTGCAGCAAAGTGGTATATTGAACTACCATGTGCTTCTTTTCACGATTTCAACTCCCTTGCCATGTCCTTCCCCACACACTTCCAACTACCCATTCGATACGAGACGGGTACTGAACTATTGACCTCCCTTCATCAGACAACCTTCGTACATATCTCTGATCATATTCATGAATGGAGACGATGACGAAGGTTAATCAAAGTGGTCATTCCTGACCAATTATTAGTGGAATGGTTCACTAAATCATTGTTACCCCAGATTGCTTGTGATGTTGCTATGGGTGGTGTAGTCACCGAGGACGAAGATATTGCTCGAGCTCAGTACTTAGATTTGGTTTATTCACAATCTAGTACTCTGTACAAATTGATACCAAATGCTACCTGTGCCACTACTAATCCATCCAAACCATCATCTACCTCACACGCGGATGGAGTCATTGGCTTCGTCAAAACCCAATCTACTTCCCAGTCGACTGGAACAACCCAGCGGTCCACTTCGACGTCTTCTCCCAGCTCGACCACACCCTCTTCTGCCTCCCCTCAAACTCAAGTCTCTAAGGTGAATACGATCCAATCGACCCCTTCACAACAATCTGGAGGCAAGAAGAAAGCAAGGAATAAACCAAAGAAAAACAACAACAATGAACAACCAAAAAATCAACCTCAAACCCCTGCTACTGGAAAACAACAACAACGGAAACCAAAATTCCCATGTCTCATTTGTGGCGATGATCACTACACACGAGACTGTCAACATCGTGATGAAGTGGCCAAACTTTTTAAGGGAAATTCACAACCCGTTGTGCTTACTCAACCTTTTCCACAACAACAATATTTGGTTTCTCAAACCCCCACTCCAGGGGGAAGTTCAAAACAATCCCATGATGAGGCCTCAACAAGTGCCCAGATTTATATGTTTAACAAGATTAATTTCACCACTCACACTATGACATATGACATGCTGATTAAACCTGATAAGCCGAAGACCACTAACAGTTCCTTATCGAACCCATTACCATCTTTCTTTAGTCCTCCATTTACTAGCCCTCCATTTGAGCCACTTCCTATCAAGAAACCTTCGTTTGACTCCATCTTACGCCCTCCTAAGAGAACTATCCGAAAATCTACCTTTAATCCTAGTTCACGGGCTGCCCAAAACTACAACATCGTTGAAGATTTGGCTCAAGCACCATGTGCTATGTCTACTTTGGAAGTTCTACAACACTGTCCCATCCAACGTAGAACACTCTTAGCTGCCATCGATGCTTTCAATCCTGAGTCATGTAATAACCTCACATTTAATCTGGATGATCATCAACCTCGACTCTCCCACCAACTAACTTTTCAGATAGATGTTGTTGTTCACAATCAACAAATCCACCGAACTATCTTGGATGAGGGAGCCTCTACTTGTGTCATGTCTTTAGATTAAAATCACCTGTGCTTAACAAATCCCTTATGATGTTATGTGCTTTCAATCATCGAGGTTTTCATCCTCACAGACTTTTACAATCCTTATCCATTCAGTTGGGCGGAAAAACTGTTACTGTTGATGTCGAGGTGGTCGATGCCCCCCTCGATTACAACCTACTACTTGGAAGAAGTTGGTTCTACGCTATGACAGTCGTTGCCTCGTCGGTGTTTTGATGTGTACAATTCCCCCATCAAGGCAAAATTTTCACTATCGACCAACTAGATTTTTGTACACTCGACGCTCGTGCCCCTATTACCAACAACATTCCTTTTTTGGGAGACCACAAAGTTACGTATGAAAGTGTTGGTGTTGTCTTATTGAAATATTCCAGCCTTATGGGTACCTTCCCTACACCACTTCCACCCAGAACACATCATATTTCCACCATCAATATGATTTTTACTATGGCTTATCAATCTTTGGAATCATTTGACCCTTGGATTGTACCTAGTCCTATGAAATTTGATGTACTAGGTGACACCATACCACTTAGTCTAGCCGAGGCTGTATACGTTGCTATTCAATCTACCTCTCCCTCTTTGGACAACCCACATCTATTGGCACCTAATGCCTACTCGATGTCGTCATGGTTGGATTCCCTATCATCTGCAATCGATTACATTTCCCAAAATTTTCCTTCCGATGAATCTATAATGGAAATGCTTAGTATTGACGATGTACCTTGGGATGATAACCATCATCGATGCTCTTTTCTTCTGCCTCAGGAAGAAATTCACAAAGACATACACTCTGTCTTCCTTCCTGATGTTACCAATTCTCCACAATCTCCCATACTCACACTAGATACTCTTTCTGAGGGGAATCTAGGTAATATCTCTACTACGATCATTATTGATATTTTGATCAAAGAAGGCGTTGTGGAAAACATTAACTTTGGTGCAAATTGCACACCCAACAAAGTTGTATCTTACACCACTCTGTTTAAAGAATTCCACAATGTCTTTCCTTAGAGCTATGAAGAAATGCCAGGGATCGACCCTTCGATCATCGTGCACGAAATCAAGACTTACCCAGGTGTGAAACCTGTTTGACAGAAACTCCGCCCGGTTCATCCCAAGAAAATCGTAGCTATAAAGGTAGAAGTTGAGAAACTTTTAAAATCTGGCTTTATC